>BQNB010020698.1:0-65165 GCA_026074375.1 Tanacetum coccineum | reverse complement strand
GACCTTCTAAATCAGCTTTGCAGAGCTTCTTCTTTCCTGTTCTTCTGTAGAACCATTTGATGAATGACCCAATATCATACATCTTCCTTTGAAGCTTGTTCTCCGTAGGAACTTTATACGTTGTGGCGTATGTATTTGCCCAGTTATTCTCTGGTTCTGGGAAATCATTCGGGGGAATGGTCCATTCTGGTTCAGGTGTAGCAGGTCTCTCGCTTTCTGGAATCGGCTTAAACCACGTAGTGGTCGATACCTTGGGAATGTGAGCGTTGTCAGTGTCCTCCATATCTGAGTCATTCCCTTCATCCTGCATTGTAATGTCATCTGAAGATTGTTCAGAATGTTCTGATTCGGGATCAGATCTGTGCATCGAAGAGTCAGCACCAGCATCTCTTGTGTCAGTGATCTGCCATCCAGATGAGGTGAAAGCTGGATGTTGTTTGGTAGCAGATGCATCAGACTCCCTTGGTTTCTTTGAACTTTGGACATCATCTTTCGGAGGAGGATGGGCTGACCCAGAAGCGGCAGAATCAGATCTCCTTCTCTTTGTTGACCTACCCTGGTTTGATCCAGCTGAAGGGCCTTCATCATCATCATCGTCTTCATCATCATCACTATCATGCTTTCTCTTGTGGTCTTTAACCTTGTCTGCAACTTCCTTATCCATGGCATCTTCATCTGCTATCAAAGCTTCCATAAGAGCATGGTATAGACGGTAGTTGGCAGTATTTCTGTTTGCAGACTTGATCTTATTCATGTGTTTGAAGAGAGCACTCTTTAGATCAAATTCTTCAAGATCAACTTTATCAGTTGACCTGATGGAGTAAGTTGAATCTTGTTTCTCCTCACCTTGTTCCTTTTTGGCTCTGATAATCTCCTTCGGACTCTTTTTAGATTCTTGATTCTTGACAGACTCTGGGCCAGGCAACACAGAGTATTTCTCGATTAAATCTGCAGTGTGTCAAGGAGAGCATCATCTAGTTTTGTTCCTAGATATTTATCAACAGCCGTAGGAACTTGGGATTTGATTGAAGCCAAAACATCAGCCGAGAGATAGTTACTTTATCAGACCATCTCATTGCTCCAATCTTGCCCCCCAAAACCCACCCACACTCTTAGCTGAAGGGCGATGAATGGAGTGATCTCTAGGAGAGATGCGGTGATTGAGTAGCTTCTGTGTCTGATTGGAGGAGGTGTGAACTGTTAAAAAGAATAAGAAGGATTTTGGACCTTTGATTTAAAATCAGCGGTGTAGATTAAGTATCATCTTAACTAACTATTAAGGGTATAAAAGTCATTACCACAATAGTCTTCTAACTAACTTTAAATTAAAATTTTTTTATTAAAAAAACGGTTACCATCGATACTTAACTAACTATTAAGTATCATTTTTCCCCTCGTAAACATACACATAAACACGCACATATAACCCATTTTAACCCCGTTTTTTCTCTCAAAAATCAATGGATTTTGCATTAAAAACAGGGGATTTTTCACGAATCCACGTCTCTCTAATCTTCAATCCATTCCTTAATATTCGATCGAATTAGGGTTTGTAACACCAATCGGGTTAAAATCAATATACAGTTACCAATTAATATTAGTCAAGGTATGTATTTTTTTCATTAAAATCGATTTCGCTTCAGATAAAGATTTGTTGTTCTAATTTAGTGTATGTGATAATAAATTTGTGTTATTTTTTAATTTGATGTGTAAATTAGTTTTTAGTATAATTTTATGCAATTATGGATTTGTGATTAAATTTCAGCAAGATTAATGTTTTTTGTGTAATTTGCTGAAATTGTGGATTTGTGATGAAAGTTGAGAAACAGTAGTGTTGTTAGTGTAAATTGATGCATAAATTAGTACTATATACTCAACACGTAAGCTTGCGTTATTATTGTGACTTGATTTTAAATATTTATTTTTATTTTTGATGCACAAATAACATGTAATAAATTTGAGTTATTAGTGTAATTTTTGTTATTAGTAGAACCTGATTCATGAACCTTTGGGGTAGCCTGTCACGAGGAATTCAATCATCCATGATGCACAGGTTTGGTCCACAAAGACACATGTAATTTTACTAATATTAGTTATATTTTTTTTAGTAAATGTATTTCCAGAGTTTTGATCCATGCGGTCCTTCTTGCATGGGCTCATTGTCCTGGTCCAGACACAATCTTAGCATGAGTAAATGAACTTCTCTTTCAACACTTCTTCTTCATCAATGACTGCATTATTGTTTATTATTACTCTTCAGCTTCAGTAAGCTATAGAGTTATACCTAATTCCAAAGCTAATCTGTTTAGGATGTTTTTGTCCATGCAGGAGTGATCTCTAAGCCCTTCCCGAAAAAAGATCAGCAATCAAGTAAACCATTTTTCATCTGTTTGAAAGCTATAAACCCCAGTCCTATAGCATCATGAGTACAGAGTATTCCAAACACTGAATGTAGATAGAAGGAAGTTGCTGATGCAAGTGAATCCCTATACTGAGAAGTTGTGTTCTTGAAATATCAACCTGAAATTGGAAGACATATGATTCTTCGCAACTTCTGTACGATCTTAGAGAAGTTTTCAAACCCATTCCCTTTCCAATCCTATAACTGTCTGAGCAATAAGGATCTGTTCATTCTCATCTGTAGGTCAGGTGTAGAATATTCTCGTCTGCCCATGTAACTGTTAAAGAATATCAACAAAGATAGACAAACATAGGCATATAATCACTCGTTAGATAAAGATGTGCACTCTTGATTTTGACTTGCCCTTGATCATTCAGATTAGCACAAAAGATATTCCACATTAGCAAGTCTCTGACGATTAGGGTCACTGACATTGGGGTTAAGTCATGGACCAATTAGCCTAAGACCTCCCCAACAATCATCAACCGCCATGGGCAGTATTTAACATTCCGCCATCAAAATATTCACCGCAATCTAACAATAAAGCAAGATAATACCCAATTATAGTATTATCTTAATCTCCTAGCAGACAGATTACCCCTACAGACCAATTTAGACACATTAACAGCATTTAACACCCTACACTTTCACATTTGACCATTTATTATACACATCAAAACCAACTAAACCATTTTAATCATATTTAATTCACTATTCCTCCCCTTCAAAAATTGCATATGCGATTGCCATTTTTGATCTAGTGAATTAGAATACCACTAAGTACATTGTCCCAATAACTAATACAACAAGCAGGGAGAAATATGAAGCCTTGTTTAATGACAGATGGTCAAAAACAAGATGAATACTCTTCTTTTGAAGATAAAGCGCACTGAAGCGTACACTCCTCCTTTTTCTTTGAAAAACTGTTCGTACAAAAGAATAGAAATCCTTTCCAACTTGAGCTAACAAACATGATGTTTTTTGCAAGTACTCAAGAACCGAAAAGATTCTCCTTTCGTTATTAAGGAGAAACGCTACTAGACACTACATTCCTTTTTATCTGAAGATGGTGTTTGCACTCTTTCGTACAGAAGAATACGAAAGCCATCGACTTGAGCTAACAAACATTGAGTGTTTCGAAAGTAGCTCAAGACCGAAAAGATTTCTCTTTTCGTTATTAAGGATAAATGCACTAACACGTACATTTTCCTTTTATCTGAAGATGGGGTTGCAATCTAACATTTGATTACAAGCCATTACCATGAGCTCAAAACTTGGAATGTTTTGTTATATTAGCTCATGACCGAAAAGATTTCTCTTTTCGTTGTCAAGGATAAATGCACTGACACGTACACTTTCCTTTTCTCTGAAGGCGTACACCTTTCTTTACTTTAAGGAACAGGGCTTGAAGAGATGCCAACAGACGCCATTTGACATTAAGGAACGAGGTTTGAACCGTTTTGTTCAAACGTCATCAAGATGAAGAACGAGGCCTGAACTGATGTGAACAGACATCATGAGACAATGAGGACCGAGGCTTGAACTGCTGTGATCAAGCGTCATTTGAAGCATGTTCATCAGATTTGAATTCCTTGAACTCCTGACGTATGAGATATCAGTCTTTTTGGTAACCAAACTCCGAGTCTTTCCTTTAAAGGATTGACAGATGTACCTGCACTTGAGTTAGAAGTACCTGCACTAACATAAAGAGTTTGATTGCATTCATATGGGTTAGTGATATCATCATTTGAACCATTTGGAGGTTCACTGTCAACTTTGGTTGTGCTATCGATGAACACCTTTCCAGTAGGTATCCACCTAAGACTAACAGTCTTGAAAATTCTACCCGTTGGTTTCCACCTAAGACAAGATCTAGGAGTGTGTGGTTTCTCATGCACAGCGGAAGACTTATTGAGAGAAAACCTTTGTCCTATACCATTCTGCCTACCAGGTTTATGAGTGTGGTTCTTTGGTTCAACGGGATTGTTGTTTCTGATCTTGGGGGACTGAACTTTAGCACGAGAATTCACCTTATTCAGGATCTTTGTTATACAATCATCATGATTTGTATTAAAGATATATTTATGACAAATCGAACAAACCAATTGTTTGGAGTCCAAGAAGAAACTAGAATTCCTAGAGTGATCTACTAGAGGCTCACCATTTGACATTCCACCACTACACTTAGATACAGGAGAACTCCTATATATGTTTCTAGGTTTTGGTGTACAAGCATTAGGAGTGCAGTGTGCTCTAGTAGAGGCCATATCCTTATGACTAGGAATCCTGGTTTTGTCTTGTGTCATTTTCCTAGCATCCTCTAGAAAGTACGCATGAACCATATCATTAGAACCATACGATTCTTTATGACTATTCCTAGAGTAGTTAGGTGCATTCACCTGATGAGGTGTTGCAGCAGCAGATTCTCTAACTTTAGGCAAATAATGAGGAGTGACTATTTTTGACAAATCATTTTTCTCATCAACTTGGGAGGCAAACCGTGGTCTTGAAATTCTAGGTCGTTCAGACGTAAACGCATTCGGTTGTCTAACAACTAAATGGTTTCTAGATGGTTGTAAAGGCGGTTTCCCCAAGATTGATGCTTTGGCAAACTTAGTATCCACGCTATTTCCTTTTAACTTTCTTAATTCGTTTTTCAATGCTACATTCGCAAAAACCTTTTCCTGAATCTGAGCTTTTAAATCAGCATTTTCAACAGTCTTACTATTTACTTGAGCAATCAGTGAGTCATTATGATCTTTCGTCTGAATTCGTGTCTTTTTGATAGAATCATAAAGTTCTTTGTAAGTCTGTTTTAAATGCTCATTTTCCTGAAGTAATTTAGCCACTTTATGTTCTAATTCGATGTTAATTGTTTCAATTACATCAATGTCATGTTTAACCTTGGCTTCATTACTTTTCTCATGCACATTTTTAATTTGTTCCTTCAAGTTGTTGATCGTTGAGTTTTTGGCTTGTAGCTGAGCTTTCAATTCGTTTATCTCAAAAAATTCACGAAATTCAGGAGAATCCTGATTCTTACATGGTTTGTTACTTTGAAAACTTTCTTCCTTTTGTTGAATTGAAATTTCAAGTGAAATACAATGTTTCTCAAGTTGTAAAAATCTGTTTGAAAGTTCATTATACACTTCTTTTTCAACCATATCATTCGTTTTGAGAAACTCAGCCTTAAGCAAAGGACTTTTTACTTGATCATGTTCAGCATCCTGGTCAATCTCTCCTCCCCTATGACACATATTTGTTGAATCAGGAGTGGTATTGCTATCAACCTTTTCCAACAGATATGTGTCATATATGGGTTCAGATTGCTCAGTATGCTGTTGTTCATTAGCAAGGACATTATGTTGAGCAGTCAATTGTACCTCAGCAAATGGCACTTGGTCATTTACTGGTCTGATATCTGCATCCACATCATGTGTGATATAAGTCCTTAAATTGCTGCTTGTATCATGCTTATCTGACTTAGTCCTGCTGCTTTCTGTAATAACCGACCCAGCATCCAATGCTTTAACGTCTGTGTTTAAATTAACCTCCAATGTTGTACTCTCAGTGACCAAACTCTCGTGCTGTTGTAGCTGAGTTTCATTCACTGATGTGCTGAGTGCATTGTTGTTTTCTGACTCTATCCAACTGCTTTTCGATACAATCAAACTGTCATCCACTGCTTGAACCGGATTGATCTGAACATCTTGTGACTGTAGCTGTAATCTACCGTATGTAATTACAGCTCTATGAATGACCGCTTCAAGTGTATCCAGGTTCTCAAGTAAATCACGTCTGTAAGTATCAGGTTCGCAGAACATGTATTCTTTGAAATCTTTTTGCCAACATTGATTTAGATGTTCTGATGAATTTACCCTTTTTGAGGCAAAAAATTCCTTGAATTGTGTTCGGAGTGCTTCAAGGCAAGTCCTTGGATTAACCTCAAGAAGATTATCTCTTTCAAGTTGTAGCCTTAACTGATCCAGATTATGGAACATCTTCACTCTGAAAGTCTGATGCTCTTCACTGAAGAATGAGTGAAATGTTGGTTTAAATGCATCAACAACATGAGACGAACTATTGAGATAGAGATCACGAAGATGTGTCTCGAGCTGTTCAAACCATGCCATGCAGTGGGAGTGCCTTTGTTTTGCGAGATGTTGCGTCAGTTGCAGCTCTCTCTCTTTTGAATTTGAATTTGAAGATTTCATTGAAATTCGATGTGTGAAATTAAATTAAGGATCTTAAGTAGATTAAGTGATTTTTGTTTTGGTTTGAGAATGGAAATCTAGTTCACGAGATTTTACAAGTCTTGATTAAACCGAGAAAACAAGTGAGTAATTCGCGGGATTTTACCAAATCAAGAAAACACCGTGAAAATAGAATTGATGGTGAAATCGAAGAACTTGAGCTTTTGTAACGATTAATGAGCGTAAAACGATGACCGGTGCACAAACGTAGAACTTTAAGTGAGAAACAGTTGATTAAAACTCAAAGATTGTTTTTTTTAACTAAAGATTAGCTATAAAACTTTGAAAAACAAAACAAATTAAAAGTGAAAATGATTTAAAAGTAAAAGGTTGAAATTAAAATTGTTGCAAAGCTAAGGGCTAGTATTAAAGTTATTTAAAAACTAAAGGTTAAAGTGTAAAAAAGGTTTTAAAGATATGTACTAATAATAACGTTATTATTTAACTAAGGACTAAAACTAAAATTATAGAAAACTAGAAGGATTATATTTTTGCTCTCGCGGGATCACCCACTCACACCAACCCCTAACCACCTAACAACACGTATGTTTATCGTCGTAACAAATGACACCTATACACGTAAAAAATAATAAAAAAAAATGATTGAAAAAGTGTCACGATCACAATGGTAGTGATTAAAAGTCCCGTGGTTAACCGACACACGAAACCGTAAAACCCGAAAGAGACTTAGTTGTTCGGTTCATACATGTTTCTTGAGTTGTTCGACTCCTCTAGTAGCCAAAATGTACTCTCGTCCTTGCTTGTATCTTTAACAGAAACAACAGAAACGCAATGCAAGGTCTCTGACAAAACTCAAACACAAGTCGCAAAGGTTTTTACTAGACAAAACGCAATGCTTAAATTTTTTTGGCAGAGATTCGTTTAGTATGATTGCATTTAGGGTCTTCAGTCAGGCAAATCTCAGTGCCTATGTAACAAAACGCAACTCCTTGAAGGCAAAACGCAATGCAACCTAAAAAAAGGAAACACAAAACGCAACTTGTACTTTTTCTTGTCTTTTAACAAACAAACAGAAACGTCCTTGTCCTTGTAGCTTGAAATGTGGATCTAAGTTCCTTGTAATTCAAACCGTGGACCACAAATAAACTAACCAAACCCAGAAAATAAGCTTCGTAATAAGCTGTGTTACACCAGAATAAGCCAAGAAAGAGAATAGCTTTCGAAATAAGCTACTTTTAAGCCACGTGAACAAATGAGCTAAAAAAGACTATAATAAGCTGTTGTAAAGCCCAACAAAGCCACGAAAAAAATGCAACCAAAAAGCTGCTAAGCGAGATTATTGTTAATGAAACAGTAGGTTGTTGATTTGTTTTCTTAAAAAATAGCCCAACAAAAGTATTAGCCTAATGATTTAAATAGCCCAAACCCAAACACACCTTAAAACAAAGTTGAATTTTTAATAAGCTCTAATAAGCTGATATGAGACCAATAAGCCACAAGAAGATAAACTTAATAAGCTATAAAGGATTAAACTAAGAAAGCACCAAGCTTTTTACTACCAAATAAGCAAAAACCTATATTACTTAGAAGATAAGCCGAGACAAATATAACAAAAAAAATATATGATAAACTGTTTTAAGACCTCAAATCTCTAAAAAACTCAATATATAAGTCATTAAGCATGATCTCTAAAATAGCCGTTTTACCTCCGTTTTCATTCTAATTAAGTATTTTACAATCATATCAATCCTATTCAATCATTATTTCATCATTACTTCATCATTTTACTTCACTTGTACGTAAAACATATCCTAGAAACCCTAAATGTACCTAATTGGTTCATTTAACCCGTTTACTTGTTTTAAACCATTCTAATCCCAAATAACCAACCAAGGGCCATTGTAAACTCATAAAATAAGTTTACAAATCATCATCTATCATTTACTTGGCAATGTGCAAGAAATCAAAGCTTAGAAAACCTTAACGAATCCAGAAAACCCTAATTATGCCCTAATTGTGATTTTGACCCGTTTTCTCAATTTCAACCCATTTTAACTTAAACCAACGACCAAACTTCATTAATAATACTTTATATAAGCTCTAGGATTTGTATTCCATCATTCTTAATCAAAAGTATGCAAAATATAAGCTAAGAAAGTCAAGAAAACCCTAAATGAGCCCTATTTGAACCCGTGACCTCGTTTCTTCAATTCTACTCCGTTTTAACCCAAACCAATTGCTAATCCTTGCTAATTACCTTAATCCCAGACCTTAACAACCTATTTCATCAATCCTTAATCATTCATAACACAATGTACCTTGTTAAAACCTTTGAACAACATGTCGAACCCAAAATAGACCCGGTTTGCTTCTATGACCATTTTAACCCCTCTAAAATGCTACCATATACAAATGACCACCC
The DNA here is from genome assembly GCA_026074375.1 of Tanacetum coccineum. NCBI lineage: Eukaryota > Viridiplantae > Streptophyta > Magnoliopsida > Asterales > Asteraceae > Tanacetum > Tanacetum coccineum. The sequence goes on along the minus strand of BQNB010020698.1, from coordinate 56,128 downwards.
AAGAACTCTTCTAGAAACCTTCAAGCAGCTTACAAGCACCTCCCCTAAAAGGGTGTAGGAGCAGAAGTAAATGTTATAATGATTATATATTGTTATAATATATCCTATCATGCTTAACTAATGTTAAAATAACCACTTTATTTATTAATGAAGGAATTTGAACTTAAAACCCGCGCGTTTACGTTTTGAAACCCTAATTTGACCCGTTTTACTTCCTAGCTTAACGAATCGTTAAATTAAACTTATGTTATGTTAAAACTTCATATTTTAGTTTATTATAACTTATAAATGTCTATTGAAATGTTAAAATAAGCTTGCATGGCAATTTTGACATGTTTTGTAATTATAATCCATGCAAGGGTATATATCGAAACTTTCTCTAAACTTATAACTAAAGGGGCAGAATATGTCATTTAATGCAAAGTTATAACAATCGGGGTTTATATGTTCACTTGTTCCAAGTCAAGGTTTACTTGTATATTAATAAAAGTTGAAGGACCAAGTCGTAAAATGCAAACCCCAAAGGGTCTACTATGTAATTTTTCAACCCTAGGATCAAAAATGTAAACATTTTAAAAAAGTATAAAATCAATCCAAAACATTATCTGGCTAACTTTAATTAAAGCTTACTCGTGCTTAACTATTTCCAGATATTGATTAAAACGCTTAAAACCGATATATCGTATCACAATACTAGTGTAGCATCATATTAAGGAGTTTCACTGGTATTTACGTACTGACTGAGTTGTTGGTTTATAGATTTAAAGTGCCCTAGCTCCTCGAAAAAAAAAAAAAAAAAAAAAAAAAGAGAAAAAAAAACGTTACTGAATGACTTCTGAATTATAAGGGCCCGAACAGTGATACAATAATTCCAAGCTCTTCAATCAAACACAAACCTTAAACCAAAGTATCTAAAGTACAATCTTCCCTAATACTTGACAAATTCTACCACAGGTTGTGTGACGTGCTATTTACTATCATTATGCTATTCATCACCCTTCCCCTTTTAAGATAGTGAAAAGGTCGTCAGCTTTCATTTCAAAAATAATTATTTACTTCTACCTATCAAGTGAGATTCATAAGCCTCACCATTACTTAGTTTTACATGCTTTATAAACCAAACGAAAGATACATCTTGTTACAAACACTTTTTCTACATACTCGTTTATCTTAAAACAATGTGATTGAATTTTCAAAAGGCTTAATGAAATTCATAACCCCATATTTCAATCTTATGAATACATTATAAACCTTGATACCTGATATAAACATGAATGCAAGTGTTTTTTTAAATGTATGCTATCCATATATATTATTGCCTCAAGTTACTTCCAGTGTCCATTTATTTCCAAATAATGAATCATTAATTACTTTCATTGCTGAGTGAACGCGAAATAGTGATAGAATCTATTGGGGGTGACGGCTCCCGGTTTGTATACCCGGTCCTGGGGTCCAAACGCACTATAGATGCCTAATATGTTAACCTTGCAATATATTTTTCCACGGGTTGGACATTCTGTCCCTAACGAATATCACTACGGTGAATTTCCCTGTAATGTTTTGATGTCCATGAGATTAGGTACAATAATCATTTACCCTGATTTTCCCATGATAATTGATAATTCATTGATGAATAATTACAATTATAGTGACTTCATTCAACCATATAATATCAACTATTTCCCCATGATAATACGGTTCTACATGATATTAAATCTCCTCCATGATAATTACAGTAATTGTGCCATGATTTCCATTATAACTTTGTATCAATCATACATTTCAAACCTATGATTTCACTCACCTTTGTGTTGACCTTTTTAAGCAATGTTTATCTCAGGAATTAAGCAAGTTGCGACACTGAGGTCCGCATGGACTCGAAGATGGCTGAACTGATATCATTCAAACATAATATTTTAGATTTTGGGACCTGCATTTTGTAAAAACTCTGATTATAATAGAAATGATAACTAAAATTAATCCAACACGTCTCTTTAAAGTTGTTTTCTATGAATATGAAAGTTTGTAACCATTGAAGTAATAGCCCAGATTAGCTTCCGCTGCTATATTGTAAAAATGGGGGTGTTACAGATTGGTATCAGCGCCATGGTTATAGAGAACAAGGTCAAAACCTAAACTATAACCACATTTCATTTTACAGCCTTCAAATCCTCCTGCCCACTAACATTTCCGGAACAAGTAAGTAAATATACATATCTATTATACTATAACAAAAATAACAAATGTTATTTTATGACTGGATTTTACACAGAACATGTCTTCTCCCAACCGCTCTACTTCCGATATTGAAGATACTTTTTCCTCTATGAATATTCTTAACTATACTTTGGCTTCAGCAGGAAGCAATTCTTTTAACTCTTCGGAAAACGCTAAAGATAATATAATCCCACCAGTATTCTCATCTTTCTATAATAATCCTTGTTTGAAGGACGTACAAGCATTTTATGCTAAAGAATTACCTATTTCATCACCAGATCCTATTACTCCACCAGTTATTTTGACTCCATCTCCAGTATTACCACCATCACTTACATTTAGATCCTCGATATTTCTTTTTCCTAAAGAAACTATTAACCACCTAAGAAGCAAATCCATTCTCCATCTTCTTCCTCAACTACGTTATCTAATTCATCTCGGAATCAAACCTGTGATTTGATATCACCATCTTCCTCAGTTTATACTCCTACCCCACCTCAGATATTTGAAATAGGGAAATGTTCAGTTAAGATGCATCTAAAACATCACGAGGAACAAATCGAAGATATCTTGAATTATTTAGACGAACTCTCTTTTCACCGCATTGAGAAAATGGAAGAAAGACGTATTAATGGTAACGAACTAAAGACTAAACTCAAGGAAATCCGTACTCAGATTATCAAACTTCAAAAGAAACGGTTAGGGCAAAAGGATAAGATTGCCTTTGCTCATTACAGAATTTCCGATCTTGAACAAATCATTGAGAAAATCCAAGCTCGTCACCAAACAAATCAGGAAGATCTTTAGGATGTCATCTACCGGCTCAGAATCAACAAACTCTTAGAATAGTTATAGCTTTATCCTAGCCACGGGATGTGTGGTATAAATAAAAACGCTTGTCAAATCTTGACTATGTACAGTAAGAAGGCAAGTTATTTATAAAGGCAATCCCGTTTCGTATCTTATTGTTTCCAACTTATCGCTCTTTCATCATCATTTACCACCAATTAGCATCATTATCTCCGTCTTCATGAATCATACCATAACTTCTAAGTGCTTAAAATCCAAAAATAAGCATTTCTCTAAGCATTTTAAGCATCACATTTTCTTTAAAGTATTACCTTTCTAAACTTGTGATGTCATTCTTACTACATGTTCTTTTATAGAATGCCTCCCAAAAGGACGTCAACATCCGAAACACCAGCCATAACTTTAGATGCCATCCGGCAACTGATTGCTGATCTTACTACAGCCGTGGAAGCCACAGACTGCAGCCATAGTAAGACTAGTAATCCCAACAACTTGTACTGAAACTCCTACATAAAAACGGGAACTATAAAGAGTTATCAGCTGTCAATCCTTTTTACTTAATGGTACGTGAAAGAGGCCAGGTAAGCCTTATTCACTGGTTTGAACGAACTAAATCAGTATTCTCTCGAAGCAGATGTGCTGAGGAAAATAAAGTAACATTTGCTACTGGTACTTTAACTAATGATGCCTTGTCCTGGTGGAATGCACATGCCCAGCCTATAGGAATAGAGCAAGCTAATCAAATCACCTGGACTGAGTTAAAAATGCTTCTGACGAACAAGTAACTGTCTCGAACTGAGGATCAAGAAAATGAAGAATGATTATTTATGTCAACAACAGAAAATGGAAGAGATCCCAGACTTATATTAATAAGATTCCAAGTATTAGCATTCTTAGTCCAAACATGGTGCCAAATTCTAGAAACTTATGGAAGCTTTTCATCGGGGACAGCCACAAAAGTCATGAGGCAACGGTAACTAGCTTTCAAAACTCAGACTCTGGAAGAACACCAACATAGCTCACAGGCTAATGGACCAAATAATAAAGCGTAATTTTGTGCAAGAAACCAATGATCACAAACAAAAGTTTGATGATAGAAGGAACACCACCAGCAACAACAACTATTCTAATAATCGTTACAAAGACAATTACCCCAATGATCACAACAACAATAACCACTCAATAATCACAATAACGAAAATAATCTACCCAAAAAACAGTAACAATAACAACCTCAACATTATCAACTCAGCAGCAAAATGGAAGGCAAGAAATCTTTAAGGCTAATGGAAATCGTGGATATAATGGACCTCATCCCCTTTGTAGGAAGTGTACTCTACATCACACAGGACCGTGCACTGTTAAGTGTCAGAATTGCTACAAAGTAGGCCATCAGACTAGAAACTGTAGGAGCTAAGAACATCTATTTTCCAACATCACTCTATCTCTCAACTAAATCTCGAGACATGTAACATAAGTATCAACTCTTTTTCATATGTAAAGTTCGTATGTAAAGTTATCCATGAAATAAAAGTAGTAATTCCGTTACATCTTGTTATCTGGTGATATCAAAAATTCGACATCGTTTGTCAAATTCCATTATGTTCAACTCTGAATACTCTCCTCATACCTTTATTATCATCCTTGATTATATGGGCGTCAGTAAAATCAACATCTCAGTATTATCTAACCATTCATATCATTTTCTACACATTACCATATCATGTTTTTATGCTTAGGTAAGACGATTTATGATCATCTTATTGAAATGAATTAGAATGCTTCTTCATTTGAATAAGGAAATTATAAATCCCTGAACTATGAATTTATAACTTCTCAGTTACAAGGAGTTGGACACTTTCTTTATTATGAAAGATACAAGTATAAATAAGTAGGCTTAAGAATATAACATCTTACAAAACAAGTTTCTATTCATCCGTTTGTATAAACAATTCCATTAAACATTATCATTATTTAACCTTCATCGTCCGACATCTCCAAAACTCTATATCTCAACATGACTTGCAACTCTCTTTTTACAATTCCTAATCAATGCCTTAAACTCTACACATTCCATGATTCTCCTGTTTTAAATCAGCAACGTAATACACAAGGAAACAATAAAAGAATTAAACAAAGTCAAATGAATTCAATACCACTAGGTATGAAAATTTTGACAAAGACTAGTGATAGCAATTCTTATATTTGATGTTGCGATTTAAAATAAAATGAATAACAATTCTTTACTATCAATTAGCGCAACGAATTCTATCCACCCAAGTTCTACCTGAATCAAGAGAAATTCTTGACTTCACCAAGAAGTATGATTCTTGAAAATAAGTAACGGTAGAAAGGGAGGAAATTATCAATTATGGGTGTATAACGATAATTATAAATGCATCACGCAGTGGACATGTGACCTGTGATTAACCTAAATTTACCTAGTACCTACTGCTAAACAATACCACTATAACTTTCTAATTAAATCTCAGGACGAGATTTCATTAAGGGAGTGGAGAACTATAACCAACTCAAGAATTTTCATCAACCAAATTACTAAATCACAATTATACGGTGAAGATTTTCGCTTTAATTACATTACTTATATAACCTATACAGTATGTCATAACTAAAGTAGACCAAGGCTCACGCAACTATCAATGGCAACCTTTCTTCATATATGTCCAGCAAACATCACAAAAGAAAATTGTCAAGTCAATATCATCATATCCTTATGTACAAAATACATTATGCCTAAAATTACCATTCGCAACGTTTAACAAAACGATTTAAACCGAAATCGTATGCCTCTAACCCTAATCCCATGAATGACTAATATCAAAGGTGAATGCACAAGGCACTAAGCTTATGTACAAAGCAATTTACCATCTCATTTGAAATATAAAACTTCTTCAAGTCACAAGTACAAGTCTCAAAAAGCTCAATGATAAGTCATTGATGCACAATATCTACAATAGCCATTTTACGCTCTTTTCAATTCTAATTTCTTCACCATCACTTGTGTACAAGCTACTACACTCAATATACAATGTGTAAACCCTAATTATACTATTCATAAACTTTCACACACATATTTACACTCAAAACCCTAATTCAAAAGTCCAGAAACCCCTAACCCGAGCAAAATACTACACAATGACCCATTTCTTTATTTTAATCCATTTTAAACCTTAACCAACACTCAAATGAGTTGTAAAAAACTTATTTTACAATCATATAAATCCTATACAATCATTATCTCATCTTACTATCATCATTTTACCTCACTTGTTCGTCAAAACAAATCCTAGAAACCCTAAATGTACCTAAATTGGATTTCATTTAACCCGTTTACTCGTTTAACATTCTAATCCCAAATAACCAACCAAGGCCATTATAAACTCATAAAATGTGTTTTACAAATCCATTAATCCTATCATTAACTTGCCAATGAGCAAGAAATCAAATCCTAGAAAACCTTAACGAATCCAGAAAACCCTAATTATGCCCTAATTGTAACTTTGATCCGTTTTCTCAATTTCAACCCATTATAACTTAAACCAATAACCAAACTTCATTTATAATACTTTATATAAGGCCCTAGGATTTGTTATTCCATCAATCCTAATCAATATTATGCGAAATATAAGCTAAGAAATCAAGAAAACCTAAACGAGCCCATTGGAAACCGTACTCCCCTTTCTCAATTCCTAATCCTTTTTAACCCACACGAATGCTAATCTTGCTAATTCTTTATCAGACCTTAACAACCTATTTTCATCATTCCTATAATCATTTATAACACAATGACCTTGTTAAAACCCTTTGAAGAACCCTCCGAACCCAAAATAGACCCGGTTAGCTTCTAAACCATTTTAACCCCTCTAAAATCTAACCATAAACAAATGACCAACCCAAGAACCTTCAAGAAACCTTCAATCAGCTTTACAATCACCTCCCCTAAATATCTAATCCGTTTCTGGTATAAAAATGCGCCACAACCACCTCTTTTCTTCTTTATAAGCCGCGGCAACACAAGACCATCCAACACCACAAAGCGACTTCCTAGCTTCTACAACTCATACACTAGCTTCTCCACATCCCCTACTAGCTTTTACACATGTCCCATATCAGATCCAAAGGCTTCCTTAACCTCCTTGATCTTAAACTAGTATAAATAGGACCATACATTCTCATTTTTCTTCATCCCCCACTTCCTCCTCTATAACCCTTACATAGAAGCAATCCTTTGCTCTAATAGATCCTAAGTGATCTTAAGAAGGCTCAAGTACAGAAAGGAAGCAAAAGAAACCAAGAAACGAAGCCCGGGAGTCGTTACTCTAGCCGTACGAAGCCGAAAGTCCCGATTCTGACCCGTTTCCACCATTTTTGCTCCTTGAAGCTCAAACCCAGGTTTTGAATGTTCTACTTCTGCTCCTACACCCTTATAATGTTCATATGATCCTAAATATACTCTTGTTAAAGTTTCATAACCCAATTCATGCTCATTTTCCATTTTGATCCAAAACCGTACACCCGAAACCCTAATTTCGCGTTTTTCTTAAAACTAAATGTTATAATGATTAAATATTGTTATAATCTATCCTAGCATGCTTAACTAATGTTAAAATAACCACTTTATTGATTAATGAAAGAATTTGAACTTAAAACCCACGCGTTTACGTTTTGAAACCCTAATTTGACCCGTTTTACTTCCTAGCTTAACGAATCGTTAAATTAAACTTGTGTTATGTTAAAACTTCATATTTTAGTTTATTATAACTTATAAATGTCTAATGAAATGTTAAAATAAGCTTGCATGGCAATTTGGACATGTTTTGTAATTATAATCCATGCAAGGGGTATATATCGTAACTTTCTGAAACTTATAACTAAAGGGGCTGAATATGTCATTTTATCAAAGTTATAAGTTCTATAGGAAAGTCTATTATGTCACGTTTTCAAAGTCCAAGGATTCACTTGGTATATTAATAAAAGTTGAAGGACAAAGTCGTAAAAATGCAAGACCCCAGGGGCTACTTGTAATTTTTTCAAACCCTAGGTCCTAAAAAGTAACAAATTTTGAAAAGTAATAAAATCATATCCAAAACAATATCTGGCATAACTTAATTAATGCGTACTAGTGCTAACATTTCCCAGATATGATTAAACGCTTAAAACCGATTATATCGTATCACAATACTAGGGAGCTTCATATTAAGGAGTTTCATCTTGGTATTACGTTCTGACTGAGTGGTTGGGTTTACGATTTAAAGTGCCCTAGCTCCTCAAACGTTTACTGAATGACTTCTGAATTAGAATGCCCAGAAAAAAAAAAAAAAAAAAAAAAAAAAAAAAAAAAAAAAAAAAAAAAAAAATAAAAAAAAAAAAAAAAAAAAAAAAAAAAAACACAGTGATACAATAATTCCAAACTCTTCAATCAAACTCATAACTCTTAAAACCAAAGTTCTAAAGTACAATCTTCCTAAGACTTGACATATTCTACTCAGGTTGTGTGACGTGGCTGTTTACTATCATTTTGCTATATTAACCTTCCTCGGTTAAGGTTGTGATAAGGTCGTCAGCTTTCATTTCAGAATAATTATTACATCTACTATCAGGTGAGATCATAACCTCGCCTAGAACTTATTTTCACATTTTATTAAACCGCAAGGGGGATACATGCTTGTTACAAACTCTTTTACATACTCGTTTATCTTATAACAATGTGATTACTTTTCAAAGACTTAATGAATTCATAACCCTATATATCATCTTTTATAATACTTTATAAACCTGTGATTACCTATAAAATACCATGATGCAAGTGTTTTCTAAATGTATGATGTTCTTTTTTTTTTTTTGTTTCTTTTCCTTTAGTTTTTAGCCCGATATATTATTGCCTAAGTAGCTTCCAGTGCCATTATTTCCATATCATGAATCATTAATTACTTGCATTGCGAGTGAACGCGAATATTGTGAATAGATCTATTGGGGTGACGGCTCCCGTTTGTATACCTGATGCCTATGGTAAGCCAAACGCACTATATTTGTCCTAAATGTAACCTTGGCAAGTTATCTTTCCACGGTACATCTGTCCCTAACCTAAACACTACGGAGAGTTCCCTGTTAATGTATTGATGTCATGAGCTTAGGTGCAATAATAATGTTACCCTGATTTTCCATGATAATTGTATTCGTTGCAATTATTACCATTATAATGACTTGCATTCAACCATATAATATTCAACTATTTTCCCATGATAATACGGTTCTCCATGATATTAAATGTTCTCCATGATAATTATCCCAGTAATGCCAATATTTCCATTATAACTTGTATTCAACTATTACATTTCAAACCTATGAATTTCACTCAACCTTTGTGTTGACCCTTTTTAGCATGTTTATCTCAGGTAATTAAGCAAGTTGCGGCACGGAGTGGCATGGACTCGAAAATGGCTGAACTGTTATCATTCAAACATAATATTTTAGATTTTGGGACCTGCATTTTGTAAAAACTCTGATTATAATGAATGATAACTAAATTTTTCCAACAACGTCTCTTTTAAAGTTGTTTTCTATGATTATGATTGTTGTATCCATGAAGTAATACCCCAGATTAGCTTCCGCTGCTATATTGTAAAAATGGGGGTGTTACATCTATTTGGTATACAAGGAAGTGTGGATACATCATAGAGGTGATCTCCATTGATCACTTGGTTTCATTGGAAGTGTTGTGTTAAGGTGACGGTCACCATTTGATTCTACCGATCACGCTACAAAGGTATTACTTTTCTTGTTTTAACTTTGATTGATCATATGACTCTATGGATCCGTTGATAGGTGCTTGTTCCGCTGTGTTTAATGTTTGTTATTATTATAATCTTTTAATTCAGCACCTATAGTGGTATCATGAGCCATCATATGATGTCTTATGATCGTCTTGTGTGCGTAAAAATGGCTAAAAACGCGTGTTTTTGATGGATTCAAAAGGAAGATTTTAAAACAGCCCCTAGGGCCTATTTTTTGGAAATAATTAAACCCAAATAGGGTCTTATGATCTGTGATTTTTGATCCCATAGCCATTTGTTATGTATACTTTAATTAGTTTTGTTATCGGGTACGTGTAAAAGGGCCTAAATTGCATGTTTTGGAACGATTCTTGAATCGGTTTTAAATCAGCCCCTTAGGCATTATTTTCTGAATTAATATGGTTTTTATAAGGTTTTTAATACAGTACTAAATGATCCTTAAGCCATTGGTTACACGTACAAATCAGGGTTTTAATTCTAGTTAATTTATTTCTTTGATTCTTTGGCTAAACAATTTATTTATTGTTAATCATTTTGTTTCCATGGAAAATACATGCATGTTTGGCCATGTACTTAGCCAATACCTTGTTAATACATGATATTATGGTATTATTATGTTGTGTATGCAAAGCCGATGAAAACCATGACCACTTGTGACTTGTTTCACTTGATATTGCATTTAATTTCAGTTTTGGGTTTTGCTATTGTTTCGGCTTCTTTTGTATGATTTTAATTTTTGTTGTAGCCATTGTTTGGGCACTTTACAGTAGTTAGATGATATGATAAATGTATTTAATCATAAAATTATTGTAACCGATGTTTGAATTCGAATGGCGCAAAAGTTAAAGGCATAAAGTCAAATTCGGAGCTGCTGTTCAAAAATAAGCATTTCTCTTTAAGCATTTTAAGCATCACATTTTCTTTTAAGTATTACCTTCTAAAACTTATGATGTCATTCTTACTACGTGTTATCTCGTGGATAGAATGCCTCCCAAAAGGACGTCAACATTTGAAACACCAGCCATAACTTTAGCTGCCATCCGGCAACTAATTAATGATGGCATTTCCTCAGCTCTGAAAGCACAAGCTGCATCAATGGCAAGTGCTAGTAATCCCAATAGGAACACCGGACCTACTGGAACTCCTGTAGCAAAAACGGGAAACTATAAAGAGTTCGTTAGCTGTCAACCTTTCTACTTCAATGGTACGGAAGGAGCAGTTAGCCTCATTCGCTGGTTTGATCCCCCCCCCCCCCGGCGATTGAATTAGTATTTTCTCATAGCCACTGTGCCGAGAAAAAACAAAGTGACTATGTACCTGGTACTTTACCGATTGATGCCTGTCCTGGTGGAGTTCATACGCTCAACCTATTGGAATAGATCAAGCAATCAAACACTTGGACGAATTGAAAAGACTCTTAACGTTAAGTATTGCCTCGAACTGAAATCAAGGAAAATGGAAGACAAATTTTACACCTTCGTTGTAAAAGGAATTGATTTAAGGACTTAATTAGGAGATTCCTAGAATAAGGCCGTCTTATGCCCAAAACATGGTACAAATGACGAGACTTATTGGAATCTTCCATCAATGGATTACTAGAAGTATTGAAGGGAAAGTTTCTGCCTCAAAGCCTCAAACTTGGAGAGAAAAGCATTCAACATAGCCCAGAGGTTAATGGATCAGATAATAAAGCATGATTCTGTACAAGAGCTAATGATCATAACGAAAGTTTTGAGGATAAGGGCAACATCTATCAACAAGCAATCTATCAGAATAACTATAACAATAACAACCGTTAACATGATCACCACAGCAGCAGATCAGAAAGCTAAGAAACCTTCAGGACATATATGCTGCCAATGGGTATACTAGGAATCGTCCCTTGTGTGAAAGGTGCACCCTGCATCACATAGGTCCTTGCACTGTCAAGTTTTCGAACTTGAACAGATAGTAATATGGACCAAGAAATGACAGAAAAATGGCTACTGGAAACAACCACAAACAGTATCCGTACCAATAATACCTTGTGGAATAAAAGAAAGGACATTATGCGTTCAGTGCCCTAAAAAGCAAAACAACAGGGCCACAAGAAAACATACTTAGAGATGAGCTTAATTTTGTTCACTTTAGGATTTCTACCCTAGAAACAACTCTCGAGGATATTCAACTCTCATTAGAATCTTTTCATCTAAAAACCCAATATCAATCCTCGCAGTCTGTTTTTTAGTCCTAATACATAGATACTTAGCATAGTATCAACTTTTTTTCATTTGTAAAGTTATCCATGAAAATAATAAAGTGGACGATTTTTTACATTCTTGTTACGGTGGTATCAAAAACTCTACATTGTTTTTCATTTCTATTAGTTCAAACTCTGAATACTCTCCTCATACATTTGCAACATAAATTATCATCCTCGATTATATGGGCGTCAGTTTCAATCAACATCTAACTATTATCTTACAATTCATTTTCTAAATTACTATATTGTGTATTTTGCTTAGGTAAGACGATTTATGTAATCTTATGATATGGAATTTAGGTCACTTCTTAATTGGAATATGGAAATTATAAGTTCTCTGAACTATGGAATTTTTATATTCTCAGTTTTAACAAGGAGTTGAATGCTTCTTTTGTAAGTGACAAATTTAAAATAAGTAGGCTTAAGTATTATAACTTTAGTTCAAACAGTTCTTTCAATCCGTTTGTAAAACAATTCCTTAATCATTATCATTTTTACCTTTATTACCTTTCAATATCGTATTCATTTTCCAAATCTGTATCTCACGTGATTAGTACTCTCTTACAATTCATTAATCATTCCTTGACATTACTATTCCATGATCTCGTTTCCTAAACTTTTTGTTATATTCTGCAACATTTTAACAAGGAAACAAAAGAATCTATAAATGTCAAATGATTTCAATACACTAGGTATGAAATTTTAATCAAGAACTTGTGATAGCATTCTTATTCGATGTTGACTTTTAAAGGTTAAAGAAAACGTTTCTGTACGATCCAATGTAGCACAGCAGTAGAATGGTAGGCCATAACCTCAGTTTCGTAAATCAAAGTATTTCCATCTCCCAGGTTCTTTCAGGATCTGAAGAATTTCTATTGGCTGTCATTCAGATGTGTAGTCTTGAAAATATGTAGATGTGTGAAGGAGGTAATTATAATTATGGTGTAACAACATAATTAGAAATGCATCACCACACGTGGACTTGTGCCTTGATTAACCTAACATAATAATCAAATTCATGCCTGTAACTACTTCTTTTCACTATACTTGCAATTTAAATCTTTGGATGAGATTTCTGTAAGGGGTGGAGACTATAACAACTCAGAATTTTCATCAACCTATTTTACTATTATCACAATTATACGGGGAATTTTTTCGTTTTATTACATTACTTGCATTGTCAATATCTCAGTATACAATGTACCTTGCATAAATAAAGTAGACAAGCTCACGCAACCTACCTATGTCATCCTGTCTTTCTTAATGTCAATTGCATACACCACAATATGTCAAGGTCAATATCATTATATCCTTATTACAAAGTACATTATTCCTATAATGTACCATTCGCAACGTTATATCAAAACGGGCTTTAAACCGTTATCGTATACCTCTAAACCCTAATCTCATGGAAAGATTAACATCTAAAGTGATCGCTAATGATACTAAAGCTTATACAAGTAATTAAACCATCTCATTTTTAAATATAAAATCCTCCAAGTCACGTACAAGCGTTCAAAGCATAGTGTACAAGTCATTAATGTACGATATCCAAAATAGCCGTTTTAACTCCGTTTCATTTCTAATTTCTTAATCACATTATGTAAGAGACTATACTCATTCTACTATTGTGTAAAACCCTAATTATTCTATTATAAGCCTTGACTCACATATTTACATCGAAAAATCCCTATTCAAACCCTAAACCCTGTAAAACCAAAGCTAGTTCTAAACCATGACACGTTTTACATTTTTATCCATTTAAACCTAAACCAACTCTCAAATAAGTTTAAAACTTAATTTTAACATTATAAATCAGTTTCAAACATCATTTATCATCTACTTCAATTACACATGAATTAAATCCATGAAACCCTAATTGTGATTTTGCCCCGTTTACTCATTTTTAGACCATTCTCATTCTCAAGTAAGCAACAAGAGTCATTGTTAAACCCATAAATGGTTACAAATTTTATCCTCATTAACATCCTTGCTTCAACAATGTACGTGAATTACAAGTTAGAAAACCTAAATAGCCTTATATGAACCCTAATTCCTAGATACGGCTTATTCTTTTCAATTTCAATACCCATTTTAATTAAAAAAACCAATGATCAAACTTCATTGATAATACTTTTTTAAGCTCTAGGATCCGTTTTCCATCATTTCCTATCAAGAGTTATGCAATATATAAACAAGAAAGTCATAGAAACCTAAACGTGCCTAATCAAAACCGGTGACCTAATTTCTTCAATTCTAATCCGTTTTAACCCAAACCATTTGCTATATTTGTTAATACTTACCTATATCAGACCTGGCTTCTTTATTAACTTCTTAATCAAGTACACATGAAATATAAGCTTGAAAACTTGTGAGACATTGTCGAACCCCAAAAACAAGCCCAAACCCCTTCACCATACAATTTTGAAATTTAAACCATTCCAAGTTGAAACAATTCTTATGTGAACCTCTTCTAGAAACCCTTAAGCAGCTTACCCACCTACTTAGACCATTTCTTGGTAAAAAATGAAGGCACATGGCCTCTCTTTTGCCTAGAAACTGCGCGGCTGAAGAACCACCACAAACACCCTTCTAGTTACTTTCTTGCATCCATGACTCATCCAACTCAGGCCCCTAGCTTCACAACTCATGTATATACCTGCCAAGTGTATCACATCAGATTCATGAGCTCTCCTTATCTCCTGATTCAAACTAGTGTAAATAGACCTAGAAACCCCCCCCAACCCCATTCACTTCATTCTCATCCCCCACTCTCTTATCTCATACCCATTATAGCAGCAATCCTTTGCTCCCTTATGATCCTAGGATCATTAAAGAAGTTAAGAAGCAAAGCTTTGAATATTTGAAGCCCCGGGAACAAGATACAAGGCGTACGAGTGGAAATACTACCCGAAACGACCCATTTCCACCATTTTTGATCATTGAAGCTCAAACCAAGGTTTTGAATGTTTACTTCTGCTTACTACAGCTGTTAATGTTCATATGATCCTAAATATACTCTTGTTAAAGTTTCATAACTCAATTCATGCTCATTTTCCGTTTTGATCCAAAACCGTACACCCGAAACCCTAATTTCGCGTTTTTCTTAAAAATAAATGTTATAATGATTAAATATTGTTATAATCTATCCTAGCATGCTTAAATAATGTTAAAATAACCACTTTATTGATTAATGAAGGAATTTGAACTTAATCGCGCGTTTACGTTTTAAAACCCTATTTGACTGTTTTAATTCCTAGCTTAAACGAATCATTATTTAAACTTGCGTTGTGTTAAAACGTCATATTTTTGTTTATTATAACTTAATATTGTATATTGATGTTTAACTAAGCTTGCATGGCATTTGGACATGTTTTGTAATTATAATCCATGCAAAGGGGTATTAAATATATTCGTAAGCTTTCGGAATCTTATCACTATAAGGACTATAATATGCATTGTACCAAAGTTTTAACTAACAGGGGTATATTATGTCATTTTTAAATTCCAAGGGTTTACTTGGCTTCTCTTTCAAAGTTGAGGGACCAAAGGTCGTAAAAGTGCAAACTACAAGGATATTTGCTCTTTTCAAAACCCTAGTGCTCTAAAAAATGTAACATTTTGGAAAAGTAAAATTCATGCTCAAAACATTATCCAACATACTTTAATTAATGCTTCTCGTGCTTAACATTTCTAGATATTGATCAAAACGCTTAAAACGATTATTTATATCACAATACTAGGGAGCTTCATATTAAGGAGTTTCATCTTGGTAAGCTCCTCATGTTTACTGAATGACTTTGAATTATGATGACCCGAACGGTGATACATAATTCCAATCTCTTCAATCAAAAACTCATAACTCTTAAAACTAAAAGTTCTAGAGTTTACAACTCTCCTAAGACTTCAACTATTTACCTAGGTTGCGCTGACTTGGCTGTTTATTATCAGTTACTATATCAACATTCCCGGTTAGATTGTGATAAGGGCGTCAGCTTTCATTTTGGAATATTTTATTACATCCTACTATTAGGTGAGTTCATAACCTCGCCTTTACTTATTTACAAGTTTTATAAAACGTGAGGGGGATAATGCTTGTTACAAAACTCTTTTAATATCGTTTATCTTTTAACAATGTGTTACTTTTCAAAGACTTAACATGCTTAAACAGGAATACAAGTATTTTTAAAGTTTTATGCTATTCACTGATAAAACTATTACTCGCTACTGTCTAAGTTAATTATGCCAAAGGCCCTCATTTATCATGGAATCATTAATCACTTTCGGGTGAACGCAATATTGTGGTTAGATATATCGGGATTGACGAATCTGTTTGTGTAGCAGGATAGGTACCAAACACACTATATTAATTTCATAGGTTTATGGAAATTACCTACACGAGGGCCATTATCTCTCTATCTATTATATATTCACATCATTTTTGGGAATATATATAAACAGTAGATTTGTGTGGCATGAGCTATTCACCAGATATACTATTACCAGACAAGACCAAACAGACCAAACAAGACAATAACGCAGTAATACACGGTTACTATGATAATTGCATTCGTTGCAATTATTACAAATAACGGGTATATAATAACGTGACCCAAGATCATAACAATAACATTTTCATAATAATTGTGTTTGTACAATTATTACATCATGACTTGTATTCAAACTGTTTATCAAACCTATGAACTTCACTCAACCTTTGTGTTGACTTTTTAGCATGTTTATCTCAGGTTATTAAGCAATATACGGCACGGAGTGGCATGGACATGAAGATGGCTAAAACTTGTTATCATTCACATTGTATGTAACTAGATTTTTAGGACCTGCCTTTGTAAAACTCTGATTTGAAATGAATGATAACATATCTTTTGAATAAACGTATCTTTTGGGTCATTTTCTATGATTATGATTGTTGTATCCATGAAGTAATACCCCAGATTAGCTTCCGCTGCTATATTGTAAAAATGAGGGTGTTACATAAAGGGCCCATTAAGACTTCAAGGACCATTTGTGTAACTTTGGAAACTTGGGGGACTAGATTTGTACCTTTAGGTTTTTGTGGTTTGACTGAGTTGACTGAGATTTGACCATTGGTTGACTTTTTGACTTTGGTTTTTTTAATCCCCGGCTTCTTTTGTGCTCTTCCGTTCCTCGTGTCCGTGTTTGCCGTTTTTGACGGTTTTCTTGTGATTTTTGTCTTATCCGTACCTGCACACACAAAACACAAAAACAAGTATATCTTTGCTATTTTAAGTGTGTTTTTGGTCATTTAGGGTCATTTTTGGTGTTAACGGATATGTGTATTTTACACTTATCAATAATCTTGCTTTAATGTTAGCCCCTGAATCTGACGAAACGATTCGTCTTGACAAAGAAAGTCGATCAAAATTAAGTGATTTAATCAGACATTTTGATTATGACCAGTTGAATAATCTTTATGATTTGTTTGTTCCACAACGGGAAAGTCGCCTGAACAACACTATTTTCCAAAAACATCAAAGATGAGTCATACATCTTCTAATAATGAAATTTCCAAAGAGTCTTTTTGTAAACAAACAACTTTGTTAGGAAAACGAATGGATGAATCCATTCCTTAGGATCAAAAGTGTAAAAGCTCTAAAGAACTTTTCAAGATTAAAAAGAGGGTTGACATGATTTTTGATGGAGTGGAACGCTGCAAACAAACAATCGCTAAAAGAACATATTTTGGTAACATAGATCTTTATTCAAAAAAAAAAACCCCAACATCATAGGAAAATTTTTGCCCCCAAATTAAAAGAATCAATGCGGACTTAGAAAAATTTCACTTGTGTTTGAACGAGGAAATAGTTGCTGATTTGAGATACTTTAATTCTCTTGAACATGAAGTAGACACTCTCAAATCTCAACTGGAAACTCAAAAAACACAGTTTTCGAATGAAATCGATCGACTTTCAAGGGAATATTACTATGCTGATCACATGAATGCAATACTTGGTGTGTACACTGATCTGGATGAAGTTACTAATTTGCAATGTGATTATCTGGAAACTTTGGAAAAATGTGAACGTCTTGAAAAAGAACTTTCAAAAAGTAGAACAATGTCAAAGAGTTTTGAAGCACTTCAGAAACATGCGATTAATCTTGAACTTGATTTACAACAATGTAAAGAAAAGATAAAAAATGACAAATCTTTCAAAGACAATCAGTCAAAGGTTTTTCTGAAAGAACGTGAACAATACTTTGAAATTCAAGACTTGAAAGCTCAATTACAAGACAAAGGAATTGCAATAAGTGAGTTGAAGAAACTCATTGAAACGATGAAAGGAAAATCTGTGGAAACTAAGTTTGAAAAATCATCAGTTATTCGACTACGAATGGCTTTTAAAAATCAAAAGAAAATCTGGTTTAGAAAACGACTATTTTTTCAGATTCTCTTGAAAAGAAAGATTTTTCAAAGTCAAAGTCAGTTATCAAAAATAATGTGTCAAATGATTTTTCAAAACCTAGGTCACTGCAAGTTTGACCTTAGAATATAATGTCAATCTTATAAGAAACAATGTGATTGCTCAGAAATGTATAAAGTTACACTGAGCCTAATCAACTAGAATACCATAGTTGCTCTAAGCATTTTAGGAAAACTAACCAAATCAGTGTCCTTTTCTATAGAGTAATTCCCACTAATAGTGTAGCAACTACAATTAAGGCAAATGATATGGGAGATAGAGTCTTGCCAAACAATAGTCAAGGGAAGAAGCAAATAGAAGACCACCGTAGGAATTTTAAGTTTTCAAATAATAAAACGTTTGTAACTGCGTGTAATGACAGTTTGAATGCTAAGACCTTGAATGTTAACTTTGTTTGTGTTACTTGTGGAAAATGTGTGCTGAATGACAATCATGATATGTGTGTTTTCGTTTATTTAATGGCGTGAACTCTAGGACTAGACAACTAATTGTTGTGCCTATTAGTACTAGAGAACACACGCAAACTGTGAACCAATCTGTTGCAACATCCCATAAGAAAACAGTTGCAACAAACTCCACTGTCAAGAAACCTAGAAACATAATTAGGAAGATATATGAGCAAGTTAGTTAAGACTTGAGTGGTGGTACTAGTTTTCACCACCCGAACTACAAATGAAAACCAAAGTCAAAAAATAGGAAATGTCAACCTAAATTGCTAGTATTGCCTCTAGAAATGCATCTAGAAATGCTTAATTTTTGGATCACATGATCCTAGTGTTACTACTCTATCTAATACTCATTGTCTTATAATTCTTTTGCAGCTCGTAGAGTTAGTTTCATTCATCGTGACTACTAGGTGCTAAAGCACATGACCGAAAACCTTAAACTTCTAACTGATTTTGTGGAGAAATTTCTAGGCACGGTGAAGTTTGGAAATGATCAATTGCACGCTTTTGGTTATCGAGATTTGGTTCAAGGATCTATCACTATCAAACGGGTTTATTACGTCGAATGGCTTAATCATAATTTATTCTCCGTGGGTCAATTCTGTGATGCGGATTTGGAAGTTGCTTTTTGGAAGTCTACATGTTATATCCGTGATTTGAAGGGAAATGATCTTCTCACAGGTTCTCGTGGTACAGATTTGTATTCAATTACTCTTCAAGACACAACATCTCCCAATCCAATTTGCTTAATGGCCAAAGCAACATCATCTCAAGCATGGTTATGGCATGGCCGTCTCTCTCATCTAAACATCGACACCATCAACTTGCTATCGAAGTATAATATTGTCACTGGCCTTCCAAAATTAAATTCGTCAAAGATCATCTTTGTTCTTCTTGTGAGTTGGGGAAAGGTAAAAGAAAGTCTTTTCACACTAAGGACTTACCCGAGGGTTTTTTTTTTTTCCAAAAGATGGTTACAATTTCTATAGATGGACCTATGTGGTCCTATACGGGTAGAAAGCATTAATGGAAAGAAATATGTTCTCGTAATTGTTGATGACTACTCTAGATACACTTGGACTCACTTCTTAAGATCCAAAGACGAAACACCTGAAGTTCTCATTGATTTCCTCACATGTCGAAAGAGGGAATTCATGTCAAGGTTAGAAAAGTTCGAACTGAAAAGGCACAAATTTTCAATAAAACTCTTCATGCATACTTTGCAAAAGAGGGTATAAGACACGAAACGTCAACTGCTCGAACAGTTGAACAAAACGGCATTGTCAAAAGACGGAACCGTACTCTTGTTAAGGCTGATCGAACAATTATAAAGCGCGCTAAGTACCCTTGTTTTCTAGGCTAAAGCAATATACTAAACAGCATGTTTATACACAGAACCGTTCATAGTAATTCTAGAATGAGAAAAATACCTTAAACAATCATCAATGGTCGAAAATCGTCTGTTAAGGTCTTTCATATTTTTGGCTCTCTTTGCTACATCGTCAAAGATGGTGAAAATCTTAATAAAATAAAAGAATAGGGTGATGCATGTATTTTTGTAGGGTATTCTACTCAGTCAAGAGCTTACAGGGTATTTAACAAGAGAACAAGAGTGATATTTGAAACAATTCATGTAAGACTTTGCGAATTGCCTCAAATGTGTCATGATCACGTCATTTCTGACACATTCCACAGTGTGACGACTACGGTACTTGAACGAGACAGTTTATGTCCCGATCCACAAAGTCAAGAAAATGTTCATCAAGCAGCTGAGACAATAACAACGTCAAATGAGTTGGATTTGCTACTTAGTCCGATGTTCGATGAATTACTCAATGGAACTACTCTAGTTGTGTCAATGTCTTCCGTTGTATATGCTGCTGATGCTCCTGACAAACGTCAACATCATAACACAACTCACACTTTTATAACAACCATTGTTGCAAATCCACCTCCATTGAACATTCATACAACCCTCAAACTACAAATCAAGCACCAACTTAAGAACTAACTGTCACTGCCCCTAAGAACATTATTCAAGCACAAACCAATACCAAATGTGCACAAGTTGACGACGATGAATTTATCAACATCTTTAGTACACCGGTACAAGAACGAGGGGAGACATCGTCTCGTTATAGTGGATTTGTCTAAACTGGCATACATTTACTCAACAACCATCCTTTGGACACGTTGGAAAAAAGATCACCAGTTAGAAAAGTCATTGGAAATCCTTCTCAATTAATTAGAACAAGACGTCAGCTAGAAACAGATAGCGAGATGTGTATGTTCGAACTCACCGTAAGTCGAACCGAACCAAAGAACATTAAAGAAGCCATGGCTGATTCTGCATGGATTGAATCGATGCAGGAAGAACTTCACCAGTTTGATCGATTAGATATATAGGAATTAGTCGACAGACCACTTTGCAAAAATGTCATTAACTTGAAGTGGCTCTGGAAAAACAAATGTAATGAGGAAAATACTGTTATTCGTAACAAATCTCGTCTTTTAGCCAAGGGATATGCTCAAAAGGTAGGAATTGATTTCGAGGGTCATTTGGCACTAGTTGCTAGGTTGGAATGCTGTCCGGTTGTTCATTGCGTGCTGCACCAAATCATTTACATCTATACCAGATGCGTCACATGACATACACAACATTTCTGTACGGACTCTGAAGGAAGAAGTGTACGTAAACCAGCACATGGATTGTTGACCCATACTCATCCTGACCAGTTTACCGTCTCAATGAATGCATTATATGGGCCTCAACCAAGCACCAAGAGCTTGGTATGATGATCTCTCCACTGCTTGGTATCCAAGGATCTTAAAGGTTATATTGATCCAACTTGTTCATAACTAAACATGGGGTAGAATTCTGCTTGTGCAAATTTACATTGATGATTTCTATTTTTGGTTTACGAACCATAAACTTTCAATACGATTGAAATACTAATGCACCAACAAGTTGAAATGTCTATGATGCGGGGAGCTAAAATTCTTTTTAGGAAATTCAGATCCATCAATCCCCTCATGGAATCTTTATAAACCAAGCTAAGTATGCTCAAGAGATACTTAAAAAGCATGGTATGACCTCATGTGATAGCATCGGTACACCAATGGCTACAAAACACCTAGATGCTGACATGAGTGATACTCTGGTCGACCAAATGAAATACATAGTATGGTTAGAGCTCTCATGTACCCCCCCCCCCCCCCCCCCCCCCCCCCCCCCCCCCCCCCACCCCACTCCCCCCCCCCCCCCCCCCCCCCCACCCCCCACCCAATCAGCACGGTAGACCAGATATTATATATGCAAAATGTTATTGTGCTGTTTTCAAGCGGAAACTGATGAGAAACATTTCTCATAGGTTAAGGGTTTTTCTGGTACCTTAAAGATTTCCTTTAACATGGGTCTTTGGTATCCGAAGGACACCGCTTTCGAACTAACTGCTTTTTTAGATTCGGATCACGCGTGCTGTCTCGATTCTCGTAAGAGCACATCTGGTGGCATACAATTCATAGGTGGTGATAAGTTAGTCAGTTGATCTTCCAAAAAGCAGGACTGCACTTCAATGTCTTTAGCAGAAGCTGAGTATGTGTCTTTATCTGTGTGTTGTGCTCAAGTTCTATGGTTGAGAACTCAGCTCACAGATTATGGCTTTCACTTCTCTGATACAATACCTATGTATTGTGATTCAAGGCAGCCATAGCCATCTCGTGCAATCCAGTCTACATTCCGTTCCAGCAACATCGATGTCAGATTTCACTTCATATAGGAACGGTTGAAGTAGGGTATTATTGAATTATTCTTGTCAGAACTGAATACTTGGGACCTGTTTACTTAAAGCTCTGTCGGAAGATAGGTGTAAGTATTCTTTGTCAGACGACCGGTATGAGATGTTTGAATCCAGATGAATGGAGGTTCTGGAAAATGATTTTGCTTGATTCTATCAAAACTTCAACTTTGTGAATATTTTTTTCTTCTGTCATTTATTTTTGATTTATAAATTTTTTGAAAGAAAATACAAAATATAAAAAAACAACAAAAGTAAATAGTAAAAATATAAAATCTTGAAAAACATAATATAAAATCTGGAAAATTTCAATATTACAAAAGATCTTCTCGACATGTTCTGAAATCGATAACAATATTACGTACCTAGAATGTTGATTACCATTGCACGGGGTTGTGTAAATGAAGTTCGAGCAAGAGTTTCAAATGCTTTCAAAACATGTCATTTCTAAATTTTCTCACAATGACTTATGCATATTTTAGTGCATAACTCGGACCCGAAAGTAATAGGGTAGTGTACGCTTCAGTGCGCTTACTCTAAAATATAGAAGAGAAGTCTTCTATGTGTGTTTTTAAAAATCGTTGACACCAATTTTTCAAAAAAAATAATAATAATTTGAATGTCAAATTGTCTACAATATACTTTGTGGTATTTTTCCATAAAAAGTGGTATTTGTTAAAATTGTGTGTTCAACACTCCCTTCCTCGAATAAGTTTTAAAGAATTGTAGTAAGGAGAATGTCAATTTATGTGAATCAATTTCTGAGGGGGAGCTTTTTAATACAAAGCCTTTTAATGTGTTGGGTACATCTCATAAATGTCAATTTTATGTATCCAAACACATTTTGTGAAATTAAAATGTTGAAACTTAATGTCAATTAATTTGTATACACTGTTCAACTAAGGCATTCTCATCCGTCTTCAACCATTTTGTGGTGTCATATCAATTTTCATTCAATGCAAGTTTTAATAAATATTGGTATCCCACATATACTGTTGAAGGGGAGCTATTCTGAAAATGAATTAATGCAAATATCGTTGGTTTAATTTTTCTCCTGTGGAATTTTATGTTCAAATGTAATCAATTGGTATTCAAAATATAAGTGTTTTATTATTTAAAATATGGGGAGAAAATGTCATTAAAATATGATATAGAAGAATGTGATCTTTAAGACTCTAAGTGCAACTCTTTCCTTCATGTGCTAAACAATTTCGAATCTCGGAGCACATGTGTAGGGGGAGTATTTCAAAATGTCAGAAAAAGGTTTTTAAGGTTCGATCTCTATACCCAACAACCAATTAATCTCACGACGTCGATGAAGTCATAAGGTGGTTAAGGTTAGGTATAAGTCCTATGACCCAACCAGAACCGGAGGGATCTTACCCAGGACCAATCATAGTTAGAAATGGAGGTCCATAGGATGATTGAGGATGAATGAGATAAGGGAAAAATACGTATAAGATTGAGCTAACACTGGAACAATCTGGAGAATACTAGTAATCTTTGATATTATACAAGAACTAGAGAGAGAAGTGGGTTGAAGTTTCTAGAGAGAGAAAGTAACATGGAATGGAAGATAATAATAATATGTGTGAAATGAGAAATGAAACAACCAACCACCCTCTCCAAGGCATGGAGAGGGTATATATTCTACATACATGGCCGGCCATGGGCCTTAACGGGCTTTCCATGGGCCTTGGGCCAGACTAGCTTACTAGACTAATCATATAACAAACTACGGGCTAAGACTATTACAACTTGGAAGTGACCGATACTTTTCTTGTTTCCAACAATCTCCCCCTAAGGGAGGTCACTCCATTTTACAAAATTTAACCTAGCATACTATGCTATATCTCTTAGTCTTCAGCTCGTAAACTTGACTTTCTCTTGTGAATATGTTGTAGTAATCTTTGACTTTAGGCTCGAGCTTGTTCCTTTATCTTTACTTGTAAGTGGAGATGTGATCTTGAGCACTGTGAGATCATCAACCAAGCATATCTCGGTTTGCATCTTGTGACTTTGTCATCTTGTGATCTTGTAACTTCTGGATGACTTGCTCATACTTTCTTGATTTTTTGACTTGGAAAGCTTTAGTGTTACATCTTTCTTGAAATTCTTTAACTGTAACACTTCATCACTTCGAAGAAAGAGTTGGTATCTAGAGTGACGGAAAACTTCTTTGAAATTCTTGGACTTTAAAACTTCGTCCTTCAAGAAGTCGTACGGGTATTGGGTAGCGGAAGTCTTGAAACTTATACTTAAGCTTTCATGATGTCTTTATGGTTGTCGGTCGGGTATGAGCATGTGGTTATGAATCTTGTAAGTCAGCTGGAATCAGTACGTCTACCACCATCTTTAAGTATACTGCCATACAAACATTAGCAATAAGAGGGTGGGAAGAATAGGCTTTGTCATTCGCCCGTGTTTGGTTGGAGTAACCTTCGAATCTGTGAGGATCGACCTGTGATCAGGTAGATTCAATTTAAGAAGAATCTCCTTGACAGGATGTAACACCCCCATTTTTACATATAACAGCGGAAGCTAATCTAGGGTATTACTTCAAGGTACAACAGTCATAATCATAGAAAACGAATAAAAAAGAGTCATTTTTGAAAATTAGTATCCATTCATTAATTCTTCAGAGTTTTTTACAAACGAGAGGTTCCAAAATCTATACATTAAGTTTGAATGATAAAGATTTTTCCATCGTAATGTCTTCGCCACTCAGTGCATTTGTTTCTAAAGATATAAACTGCTAAAAAGTCAACACAAAGGTTGAGTGTAAATCTATAGGTTACAGAATGTATTTGAATGCAATTGCGATATTGGGCTTACATTGATATAATCACGTATTGAAAACATATTTAATATTTGCCTTAGCTCATGAATCCGAAGACCTTGGGTATTGCTGAGGTACGTTATAGCCTGCGAGTTCCCTTTTTCCAAAAATACAGTGTGATTCTTATGATCGTGCAATTGGTTACTCGTAATGGGTACACCAACGGGGAGTCAGCCCAATTATATCTATTCACATCATTCGCGGCTTACTACGGCGAGTAATTAACGTTCTGATTATGGGGACTAAAGGCAAGCAGTTACTTAGGGCAATAGTAAATTTGAAATTACATACAAATAGTTGCATTCTTGTTTATACATGTATCCCGCGGGTTTTATAAATGATTGAATGACGGGCTATGAATCACTGAATGGTTTAGGGAAATTGATAGCAATGTATATGAAATGAATAGTAACGGCTTCGTCACAGGCAACCTGTGAAATATTGCTATGTATTAGTTTGAATATGAATATGTAATTTTTGAATATTGATGTTGATTTTGATATAAAGATTATCATAACACCGTCGGGCCACTCATTAATCAGAAGTCATCGTAAACGTTCGAGGAGTAGGGCACTTTAAATCGTAAACCAACTACATCGTCAAAATGTAATACAAGATCAAACTCCTTAATATGAAGCTTCCCTAGTATTTGGTGGTATGATATGAATCAGGGACATGATTTTTGAAAAGCAATCGATGATGAATGATATACTAGTTATAACATAAGCAGTTTTAAGAATTTATTTCAATATATGGTAATGTTAAGCAAGTCAAGTGTTAATTAATGTTATTTTTGTAATGTTTTGAATGTGTTTTTATACTTTTTCAAAATGTTACATTTTAGACCTTTGCAGTTTGAAAGTGGCAGATATATACACCTTTGAGTTTGCCACTTTTTTGACTTTCGGTCCCTTAGCTTTTAAAGATATACCAAGTAAACCTTGTCTTTAAAAACAGTGAAATAAATTGACCTTAGTAGTTATAACTTGATAAACGGAAACTTTTAGTTATTTTAGTTTATATGTTTCTAAAAGTTTCGATATATACCATTGTATAGATAATTTTACAAAACTTGTCCAAATTGCCATGAAGCTTATTTTAACATTCAATTGACATTTATAAGTTTTATAAACTAAATATGAAAATTAACACAAAGAGTTTAAATTAACGATTCGTTAAGCTAGGAAGCAATATGTAAAATTAGGGTTTTACAATGAAAAACGCGCGGTTTTTAAGCTCAAATTCTTTAGACTTATCAAGCAATTATTTTAAGGTTAGTTAAGTATTGGGATAGTTTTTAACATAGTTTACTAGCCTTAGCTTATAGATTTGGGCAAAAACATGAAATTAGGGTTTCAAGTGTACGGTTTTGGATCAATGGTATAAACACATAGGTATTTGGTTCAAGCTTTATATTATGATTTTAGGCATGATCTTTGAAAAATTATAAGGGTATGAATGTAGAATATAAAGTTAGAGAACTGGTCTTGAGCTTATAGCTTAGAAATGGGTCGGAATTAGGACTTTTAGCTTCAAATGCCTAGAATAACGACTCTGGGGCTTCGTTTCTTGGTTTCTTTTGCTTCCTTTCTGAACTTGAGCCTTATTAAGACCTCTTAGGATCTATTAGAGCAAAGGATTGCTTTTATGTAAGGGTTATAGAGGAGGAAGTGGGGGATGAAGAAACTGAAGGTTAGGGCTCCTATTTATGTCGAACACCTGAAGGCTCAAGGTAAGCTTGTAATCTGAGGATGTGGCATTTGTATAAGCTAGTTAGGGATGTGGAGAAGCTAGTGTATGAGTTGTATAAGCTAGGAAGTAGCTTTGGTGAGTTGGTTCTGGTCTTGGTATGCCGTAGGTACAAAAGAAGAAACAAGAGCACATGTGATCAATTTTATATAATAAAGGATGAAGATATTTGAAGAGAGGTGCTTGTAAGCAGCTAGGGAGGTAAGGTGCTTAGTCATTGAGGTCTTGTTTGCATATAGATACTTTAAATGGGGTTAAA
Organism: Tanacetum coccineum; assembly: GCA_026074375.1. NCBI lineage: Eukaryota > Viridiplantae > Streptophyta > Magnoliopsida > Asterales > Asteraceae > Tanacetum > Tanacetum coccineum. Next base: position 28,490 of record BQNB010020698.1, on the reverse strand, counting down.
ATGTGAATAAGGGGTATATACCGGGTCCAATTAGGGTCATAAGAGTTCGAATGAGTTTTCTAGTTGTAATTTTTTCGGGGGGGTGTGTCAAATATGATTATAGGATGTTAGGTTATGATACTCAAGACTTTTATTAAGGATAAAATCAAAAAGTGGATGGTGGTTTGGGTTAAAAATGGGTAGAAAATGAGTAAACGGGTCAAAAGTTCCAATTAGGGCACAATTAGGGTTTTCTAGATTTATTTCTTGTACATTGTTGTTAATATGGTGAAATAATGATGGAATGTGATTGATAATGTTGTAATTTGTATCTTAATTATATTATTTGAGAGTTTGTTTTGGGTTTTACAGTGGATAAAAATCATGAAGAGTCATGATTTAGAAACTAGCTCGGTTTAGGGTTTTGAATTAAGGTTTTGAGTGTAAAAAGATGTATGAAAGTTTATGAATAGAAAATAAGGTTTAAAAATGTGTATATTGGAGTGTTAGTAGTTGTACACAAGTGAGTGTGAATAGTATGAAAAACGGAGTGTAAAAACGACTATTTTGGAGATAATACTTAATGTCTTGTATATTACAGCCTTTTAAGGACTTGTACTTTGATTTGAAGAGATTTTATATTTCAAATGAGATGTTATATTACTTGTACATATGCTTTAGTAGCTTGTGCATTCACTTTAGATGTCAACCTTCGTGGAATTAGGGTAAAGGCATACGATAACGGTTTAAAGCCCGTTTTGATATAACGTTGCGAATGGTACATTATAGGAATAATGTACTTTGTAAAAATGATAATATGATATTGACTTGATATATTATGATGATTGCTTGACATATATGAAGAGAGGATTGCCATATGTAATTTGCCTGAGCCCGTTAACTTTAGTTATTGCAAGGAAATGTTGTCTACGAGATATCTGGCCAAAGTAAGTAATGTAATAAAGCAAAAATTTCCTGAAAAAGTGAGTTCCATATTATAAATTGATAGATTGTACATCATCTAAATTAATAGATGGATATTTACATTTATGAAATTACGGGGTTGTTATAGTCCCACGTTTTTAAAGAAATCTCATCCCGAGATTTAATTGATTTCGAGAGATGATTGAAAAAAGTGGGATAGTTAGCTGAATTTTTATCTTCGCAGTTTCCTATGTAAACTTGGTCGCATCTTTAGAGTTTTATCGCACTTTGATTAAAGGAATACGACTTCGCTTATGATTGCTTGATTTCATGATCAATTTTTTCCTCTGGTCTTCTACAAAAGTTGAGTTTTGTCGTCGAGTGAAAGTTCTTTTTTGGAATGATGAAAGATTAATCGGATAAGCATTTCTTGAGATTAGAATTGTGGATATACTATGCTTTTAGGAAGCTCTGTTTGTACGCCCTAGGTCAATTCATTCAAGAATTTGAACTGTCCAATGTATCGGGGATAAGCTTTCCTCGTTTTCGTATCCGAATGATATTCTATGCAAGTGTTGCTTTCAAATATAACACGTTGCAAACTTGAAGTTCTGAGGCTTTTGCTCACATTGGGCGTAACCTTTCTTTGTCGATGCATTTGCAAGTGTTGGATGGAATTTCTACGATCTTTTTCAGAGTTTCTTGAATTATTTTGGTCTAGAGATTTAAGTGTTGCCTGGTAATATCAAGAAATGATTTGAATATGGATATGAGGAGTTGCAATTCATGTTGGATATAAATTTTGTAAATTGAAAAGAGGAGGACTGATACTTAACGTACTGAATGTATAAATGATAATAAGGGAATTGTTGTACAAATACGGATTTGTGAAAGGAATATGTTTGTACGAAATTATGCCATACTTAAGCCCAATCATTTATAAATTGGTCATTTAATAAAGAGGCGTCCCATCTTGTAATTGAGAATTTATAAATTCATAGTTTAGAGGTTTATAATTTCCTTATTTAAATGAAAAAAGCGTCCTTAATTCATTCAATAGATTGATTATAAATATCCTATTTAGGCATTAAAACATGATATCTAAAACCGGTTATTAGGTTAGAAGATAAACTATGAGAAGGATATTGAGACTTTAAATACAGATACCGCGATCCATAAATCACGTTTTGAGAATTCGGCATAACAAAATTCCTCCCTTTGAGTAATTTCCAAAATTTTTTTTAGATGTTCTGCGTGTTCTTCTTTGTTATAGAGTAGATAAAGAATATCATTGATGAACACTATTATGGATTTGTCTAAGTGTGGTTACAAACTGCTTTAAGAAGAGATAGGGCACTAAAATTAAGTAGTAATTTGGTTTATTAACACGCCTACATATTTCATAGGTCTTCATGAATCAGGTGTGTAAACCCAACTTAGACAATTCCATAATAGTGTTATCAATGTTTCTTCTCTATCTACTCTTATAACAAAGAAGAACACGCGAACATCTAAAATAATATTTGAATTACTAGAAGGGTAGAATTGTATGACGAATTCTCAACGAGATTTATGATCGGTATCATGTATTTAATGTTCATTATCTTCTCATAGTTTTTCTTCTTCTACCTAATCCAGTTTTGATATCATGTTTTTATGCTTATATAGGATGTATTTATAATCATCTTATTGCAAATGAATTAGACGCTTTTCATTTAAATAGGAAATTTATAAACTCTAAACTATGAATTTATAAATTCTAATTACAGGATTGGGAGCTCTATTTGTAAATGGACAAATTTATAAATGAGTGGGTTAAGTATGTATTGTAACAAACAAGTTCTCTTTCATATTCCGTTGTTACAAAAAATTCCTTAGTATCATTATTTACCTTCATACGGTTAAGTTATCTAGAATATCTGTTCATTTACAAAATTTATATCCAACATGATTGCAACTCTCTTACCATCTATATCACTTTCTAGATATTACTCGGCATTCAGGCTAATATCTCTAGACCAGGAAAATAATTCAAGAACTACTGAAAAGATGTTTAGAAAGTCTCAACACTGCAAGATGCATCGACAAAGAAGTTACGCCAATGTGAGGCAAAAGCCTTCAGAACTTCAAGTTGGCAATCGTGTTATATTGAAAGCATCACCTTGCAAAGATATCTTTCGATTCGGAAAACGAGGAAAGCTTAATCCCCGATACATTGGACATTCCAAAAATTCAGTTTGATGAATTGACCTAGTGGCGTACAAACTAGAGCTCCTAAAAGCTTAGTAGTATCACATTTCTATAATCAAGTAATGCTTTATCGATGAATCTTCATTATTCCAATAAAGAACTTTACTCGACGACAAACTCAAACTATGTTAGAAGGTACCAGTGGAAATTATGGATCATGATATCAAGCAACTTTAGCGAAAGTCGTTTTCTTTAATCAAAAGTGCGATAACTTAAATAGTGCGACCAGAGTTTACATAGGAACGCGAAGGATAAATTCATGCTAATATCCTCATCATGTTTTTCAATCATCTTTCGAAATTCATTAAATCTCGGGGATGAGATTTCTGTAAAAAGGGGGGAGGACTATAACAACCGTAATTTTCCTAAATGTAAATATCCATCTATTAAGTCTAGATTATGTCAATCTATCAATATTATATAAGAATCTACTTTTTTAGGAAATTTTTTGCTTTTTTAATTACCTTACTTTGCCCAATATCTGATATACAACATTTCTTGCATAACTAAAGTTATCGGGCTCAGGCAAATTCATATGGGCCAATCCTCTCGGTTATATATGTAAGCATTCATCATAATATATCAAGTCAATTAATATAATATTTTTACATAGTACATTATTACTATAATGTACATTGGCAACGTTTATATCAAAACGGGCTTTAAAACCGTTATCGTATGCCTTTAACCCCTTAATTCCACGAAGGGTTGAACATCTAAGTGAATGCACATGCTACTAAAGCATATGTACAGTATATATCATTATTTGAATATAAAATCTCTTCAAATAAAGATAAAGTCCTTTTAAAAGCTTAATATACAATGTCATTATAGTATTATCTCCAAAATAGTCGTTTTACCTCCGTTTTCATCTCTTCACCACCACTTGTGTACAAGCTACTACACTCAATATACAATTTTTAAACCCTAATTATTCTATTCATAAACTTTCATACATCTTTTTACACTCAAAACCCTTATTCAAAACCCTAAACCGAGCTAGTTTCTAAATCATGATCGTCTTTATTGATTTTTATCCACTGTTAAACCAAACAAAATCTCAATTAAGTTATAATTAATAATTTACAACATTATCAATCACATTCCATCATTATTTCACCATATTGACAACAATGCTACAAAGAAATAAATCTAGGAAAAAACCCTAATTGTGCCCTAATTGGATCTTTTGACCCGTTTACTCATTTTCTACCTTTTTAAACCCAAACCACCTATCAACTTTTGATTTTATTCCTTAATATAAGTCTTAGTATCAGTAACCTATCATACTTAATCAAATGTACACGAATTACAAGCTAGAAAACTCAATTCGAACTCTTATGAGCCCTAATTGGACCCGTATACCCCTTTTTCACATTTTAACCCATTTTAAAGTTCTATATTGCAAACAAGACTCAATGACTTAGCACCTTACCTCCCTAGCTGCTTACAAGCACCTCTCTTCAAATATCTTCATCCTTTATTATATAAAATTGATACACATGTGTATGTTTTTTTTGTTCTTAGGCATTACCCAGACCAGAACCAAACTCACACAAGTACTTCCAGCTATACAAAATACTTTACACTAGCTTCTTCCAATCCAATTCTAGTTTCTATAACACATGGTCTCATCTCAGATTACAAGTTTCCTTGAGCCATTAAGGTGGTTCGACTTTAAAATTGGGAGGCCATAAACACTTCCTTTTTCTTCATCCCCACTTCCTCCTTTATAACCCTTACATAAAAGCAATCCTTTGCTCTAATAGATCCTAAGAGGTCTTAAGAAGGCTCAATTTCAGAAAGGAAGCAAAAGAATCCAAGAAACAAAGCCCCAGAGTCGTTATTATGGCATTTGAAGCTTAATAGTCCTGATTCGACCCATTTATAAGCTATAGCTAAGACCAGGTTCTCTTAAGTTAAATTCTACATTCATACCCTTATAATTTTATACTGATCTTGCTACAAATACATAATATTAATATAAAGCTTTGAACTCAAAAAACTATGTGTTATTACCTTATTTGATCCAAAACCGTACTTGAAACACCATTTTTCATGTTATTTGCCTAATCTATAAGCTAGCTTGTAAACTATTGTTATAATTTTCCCAATTAAGCTTAAACTAACCTTAAAATAATTGCTTTGAAATAAAGTCATGAAAGGAATTTGAGCTTAAAACCCGCGCGTTTTTCCTTGTAAAACCCTACTTGACCAGTTTCTTTCTAGACTTAACGAATCGTTAATTTAAACTTGCGTTGTGTTTAATTTCATATTTTAGTTTATAATATATTATAATGTCATTGAATGTTAAAAATAGCCTTGCATGGCAATTTGGACATGTTTTGTAAAAATTATCTATACAATGGGGTATATATCTAACTTTTGAAATTATAATAAAGAACTAAATAGTGTCGTTTTTATAAATGGTTTCTATAACTTCAAAGGGTCGTATCTATGTCACTTTTTTAAAAGTACATGCTTTACTCTGGTATTTTTTATACTTAAGGGACCTAAGTCGTAAAAGTGCAAACTCCAAGGGTATTTTGCCACTTTTCAAACTCAGGGTTAAAAATGTAACATTTTGAAAAAGTATAAAAAACACATTCAAAACTTTACATAATTAACTTTAATTAATTGACGTGCTTTAACATGTCCAGATATTGAATATAATTTCTTAAACTGCTTATGTTATAACTATTATATCATTCATCATCGATGTGCTTTCGAAAATCATGTCCCGGATCTATATCATACCACAATACTAGGGAGCTTCATATTAAGGAGTTTCATCTTGGTATTACATTTTTTGACTGAGTTTTGTTGGGTTTAACGATTAAAGTGCCCTAGCTATCAAAAACGTTTACCGAAAGTGACTTACTGAATTATGATGGGCCCTGAGCGGAATATTATGATAATTTTATAATCAAAATCAACATCTATATTCAAACTTACATATTCATCAGAACTAGACTTAGATATATCACGGTTGCTGTGACGAAGCTTTATATTTATTTCATATACATTGCCTATCAATTTCCTATAAACATTCAGTGTGAGGTTCTCATAGCTCGCTTTCATCTTTTTATAAAACCCGCGTGGGGATAATGTTTTAAAATGAATGCAACTATGTGTGTATGTTTTTTCAATTTACTATTGTATGTAAGCTTTGCCTGTAAGTCCCCATAATCCTTGAACCGTTAATTACTCTTCCGTATGTAATGGGAGACATGATGTGAATAGATTTTATTTGGCTGGACTCCGTTGGTGTACCCGCAGTTACGAGTAACCAATTGCACATCATTAGAAATCCACACGGGTATTTAGGAAAAGGTACTCGCAGGGGCTATATACGTTATCTCCATACCCTAAGGCTTCGGAATCATGAGAAATGCAATAATAAATATGTTTTCAATTAGGGTGATATCAATGTAGCAATATCGCATTTGATTCAAATTACATGACTTAAAACTATAGATTTCACTCAACTTAGTGTGACTTTTTAGCATGTTTTATCTTAGGTAATATGGCAACGGAGTGGCGAGGACATTAAGATGGAAAAAAAAGTTATCATTCAATCTTTATTGTATAGATTTTGGGAAACTCTGTTTGTAAAACTCTGAGATATAATGAAATGATAATTATTTAAAATGACTTTTTATAGTCGTTTTTCTTGATTTGAAATGTTTTACTTGAAGTAATACCCTAGATTAGCTTCGCTGTTTTTATTAAAAATGGTGGGTGTACATCTGTCAGGAGATTCTTCTTATATTGAATCTACCTGATCACTGGTAGATCTCACAGATTCGAAGGTTACTTCCAACCTACACTGGCGAATGACAAAGGCCCATATTCGTCACCTCTTTATGGCTAAACTGTTTTAATGCAGAGTCGATACTTAAAGATCGGTGTCGACAAGGTTACCTGATTCCAGTGACTTACAAGATTCATAACACTATGCTCATACCCGAACGACAACATAAAGATCATGAAAAGCTGAAGTATAAGTTTCAAGGACTTCCGTACTTGATACCGTACGTCTTTCTTGAAAGTTGTCTGGAGTTTTAAAGTCAAAAATTTAAGGTAGTTTCTTTTTTTTTTTTATAGGTACTCTACTACCGAAGTCTTTCTCGATAGTTGATGAAGTGTTACGTTAAAGAATTCTCAAGGAAAGATGTAACACTAAAGTTTCCAAAGTCAAAAAATCAAGAATGGGTATGAGCATGTCAAGGTCCAGAAGAAGTTACATGATCACAAGATGACAAAGTCACAGATGGCAAAACGAGATTATGCTTGGTTGATGATCTCAAGTGCTCAAGATCACATATCACTTACAAGTAAAGTTAAAGAAACAAGCTTGAGGCTAAAGTTAAAGATTACTACCAACATATTCCAGAGAAAGTCAAGTTTACGAGATGTAAGACTAAGAGAATATAGCATTGTATGCTAGATTAAATTGTGTAAAATGGAAGTCGATCTCCTTGGGGAGGATTGTTGGAAACAAGAAAAGTAATCGGTCACTACCAAGTTGTAATAGGTCTTAGCCCGTAGTTTGTTAATTGATTGTCTAGTAAGCTAGTTGGCCCAAAAGACATTGGAAAGCCGTTAAGGCTTGGTCTCTAAGATAAATATTATAACTATTCTGTTACATAAACAGACTTAACTAGACAAGGCCAGTACTAACTATAGTACTGCCAAACTTAACTTAGTACAGGCAAACTTAACTATGTCTACCAGACTTAACTCTATAACTACCAGACTTACGTCTGTTTACAATAATTCCTAACAACTAATACCTTGTTGTAATTGTTCTAGTGTAAGCTCAATCTTAGTCGGCATTGTTCCCTTATACTCATTCTTCTCCAATCATACCTAAGGACTTTTAATCTAACTATGGAATGTCCATGGGTAGATCCCTCCAGTTCTGGTTAGATCATATGACTTATACCTAACCTTAACCACCTTATGACTGCATCGACGTCGTGAGATTAATTGGTTGTTGGGTATAGAAATCGAACAATAAAACCATTGATACAGACATTTTGAAATACTTCCCCTACACATGTGCTCCGAGATTCAAAATTGTTTTGCACATGAAGAAAATAGTTGCACTTAGAGTCTTAAAAATCACATTCTTCTATATCATATTTTAATCATATTTTCTCCCCTTATTTAAAATAATAAATAATAAAACATTTAGTATTTGAAATACCAATTGATTAAAATTTATGACATGAAAAATTCCATAGGGAGAAAAATTATACCACGATATTGCATGAATTCATTTTTTAGATTGCTCCCCTTCAACAGTATATATGGGATACCAAGATTTATTAAAAACTTGACATTGGAATGAAAAAAATAATAATATGACACCACACAATGTTGAAGACGGAGTGAGATGCCTTAGTGAACAATGTATATTATAATTTGACATTGATGTACCACATTTTAATTTCACTGAATGTTTTTTGGATACATAAAATTGACATTTATGAGATGTACCCAAAATACATTAAAAGGCCTTTTATTTTAAAGCTCCCCCCTCAGAAATTTGATTTCCCTTGTTACGATTGGCATTGCTTGTGCATTTATTTTACCAATTGTACCAAGCTTATAATTATTATATTTTTTTGTTTTTTTAATGTACCAATTGTTAATTATATTGAGGGAAGGGAGTGTTAAACACACGATTTTAACAAATACCACTTTTTATGAAAAGATACCACAAATTATATTGTAGAAAATTTGACGTTGAAAGTTCTTTTTTTTGAAAAATTGTGTTCAATGGTTTTAAAACCATGATAGAAGACTTCTCTTTTATTTAAAGAGTAAGCGCACTGAAACGTACACTCCCCTATTACGTTCGGGTCCGAGTTATGCACTGATGTGTACATAAGTCATAGAGAAAAATTAGAAATGACATGTTTTGAAAGCATTTGAAACTCTTGCTCGAACTTCATTTACACGCCCGTGTCGATGTTAATCAACATTTCTAGGTACGTAAATGTTATCGATTCCAAGAGACATGTCGAGAAGATTCTTTTTGGTATTTTTTTGAAATTTTCTAATTTTATATTTTGTTTTTCTAGGTTTTATATTTTTCTATTTTTTTTTGTTGGTTTTATATTTTTGTATTTTCTTTTTTTAAAAATATTTATAAATCAAAATAAAGAGAAAAAAATATTTACATGTCGAAGTTTCCATCAGCAGTGACAGTTGTTGCTAGAGTTAATGTGATGAAGTTGAATCTCGGTTGTTGTGACGTTTATTCGGATTGCATCTGCTGTAGAGTAACAGCGTAAAGACTTTGATAACAACTTGATTTTCTCCATTGTAAATATTAATCGATCAAAGGATTCCGAATAGACTTTCAACTCTATCATTGACGTTTCCATAACTATCATATCCGTTGATAGGACTTTTGTTGGACTTGTGGTGCTAGCGCGTGAAACATTTTGTTCAAGTTATTCTTTGGAACATTTGGATCGAGACTGAATGTTGTGGTTTTTATCGTCATTTTTCTGATCAGTTTTGAATCCACTTCAACACTAGTTTCTGAGATATCAGCTTTTTCAGTAACCATACTCTGAGATTATCTGGCATGACATTGTTAGATGTACCTGCGCTTAAATCAAAACTTTGTTCCTTCTGAACATTGATTGATGTACCTGCACTTAAATCCAGAGTTTGTTTGCTTTCATGAATATTAGGGATATCTACATTTGAACTGTGTGTGGGTTCACTGTCAACCTTGCTTGTGCAAGAGTCGAATAACTTTCCTGTAGGGAATCCACCTAAGACCATCAGATTTGAAATTCTACCCGTGTTTTCCACCTAAGATAGATCTAGGAGATGTTTTCTCATACACATCGGAAAGGTCTTTTAGGAGGGAAAACCTTGTCCTGTAGTGATCTGCCTAAACTGGTTTATGATTTGACTCTTTTTGATCTGAGGGTTTGTTACTGTTTCTGGTTCTTATTAGGATTGATTTCTTAGTCACTTTGTGAATTCCCTTCATTCAGGAGTTATGACTATAGCAAGCTTCATGGTTGCATTAAAGACAATTTATGACATATAGAACAAACAATAGTTTTAGTAATCTTGAGAAAAGAACTAGAACTCTTAGAGTGATCTGCATTGGGCATAGCCGTTATTGTTACGCAACTACTCTTAGATACAAACAAACTCCTAGGTGTTTGATTGTTTGCTCTTAGTTTTGGTTTGCTACATCAGTAGTTGCTTGAATTTAGCAGAGGCGTTCACACTTGTTTTTGAGTTCTATCTCTTTCTTATGTCTTTTTCACTAGTTCAACTAGATAGTGATTTATGAACCATGTCATTTGAACTAAATCTTGGCATGTTCTTAGAACTATTCCTAGATTCGCTAGATGCAATCATATGATCTGGTTTTGCCAAAAAACTATTCTTTTTCTTAGGCAAATAGTGTTGAGTTACTGGTCTTGACAAATTGTTATTCATATCAACTTGGGACGCAAACCGTTGTTTTGACATTTGGGGTCTTTCAGATTTAAACGCATTCGGTTGTCTAATAACTGATTGTTTTCTTAGTGATTGTAAAACCGGTTTCCCCAAGACTAATGTTTTAGCAAACTTAGTATCTATACAATTTCCTTTTAACTTCCTTAAGTCATTTTTTAAAGCAGCAATTGCAAAAATCTTTTCCTGAATCTGAGCTTTTAAATCAGCATTATTAGCAAGCAAAGAAGTTGTCTGTTCTATAGTCTTAGATCTCGTAATTTTAATAGAATCATACAAATCTTTGTAATGCTTTTTCAAAGTCTCATTTTCCTTACGTAATTTAGCCACACTATGTTCTAATTCGATGTTCATTATTTCAAGTACATCAATTTCCTTTTTATATTGGTCTTTATTATTGTTTCATTCAAATTTTGACCAGGTTGCCTCCGTTTTTAAAGACTTGATTTTGATTTTAAGTTCGAGTGCAATACAATGTGCTTCTATTATTGAAAATCTTTTTTTTTGAAATTGGGCAACAGTCTTTTTGAGTAAAATATTTTCAGACTCGAGTGATTGCTTTGAGTATTCAGTTGTCTGGTTATCAGGTGATAAATCAAGCATAGGACTTTTAACTTGACATTTTTTAGGATACTGGTCAACCCTACCTTCATTAATGATTTCAGGTTGCTCAGTATGCTGTTGTCCTATAGCAAAGATATTACATTCAACATTCAATTGTACCTCAGCCATTGGCTCTTCGTCATATATGGGTCTGATATCTGCATCATCAGCATCTGTATCATTCCCTGACCTGCTGCTTTCATCTTGCACTTCTGATTCTGTTCCATTGCTTTCCATGACAACCAAACCATTGCTTTACCCGTATCAATCTTACTCACTTGCGTCTGCATCTGTCTTTTTTCACCCTTCTATCATGCTGTCTTTGATGACGTGTTCTTTCAGCAACAGACTTCTTAACATTACTCATGTGTTGAAGTAACGTTTCTCTGAAGTGTTTAACCTCGATTCCAGTGTATTCAACAAAGTACTTGTCTGTCATTTGACTGTCATAATCCAAAGTAAATTATGAATTGATGAACTTCTGAAACTGGTTGTTTATCACCCAAAAGGCTGCCATGGATCCATCTTCTTGAAATTCATCTTTGTCAAGTTGCTTTTGTAGTTGATCTACGTTGAGGAGCATTGTACTTGTGAAAGTATCAGCATCTTGACCAAAGAGTGATATGAATGCCCGTTTAAATCTATGTTCGATTCGAGTGCCTTTTAATTCTTCTTTTGAAAGAACTTGAAGGTGTAAATGAAGAGATCGAAAATATGCCAAGCATCTTTCTTTTGCTTTTGACATCTTGTATTTGATTACATGCACATCTTTTGTTTCAAAATTCAAGCTGCTTTCCTTTACTGATTTGCTAGATGCAGTCTTTGAATTACTGTCTTCTTTCTCAGAACAAGTGTTTTGTATAACAACTAAATTATCTTTCAATGACTCAACACTCAATGCTTGAATTGGATTTGAATGATCTTCTTGTGTTTGCATTAACTTCTTTTGTTTCAACAATTGTGGAGTCCGTTGTTAATGAAGAATTATTTCAAGCATGTATTTCCCAATGGAATCCATGTTACAGATCATTGAATCTTTGAAGGATTGATCATCAATTCTTGTATATTTCTGAATACGCTCTTTGAATTCTAAATTGAGAGCATTTTCAAATGTTGTTTTGAGTTTTGTCAAAATAGTCCTGCAATCAGTCTGAAAAATTATTTCTTTGGTAAGATGGTGTTCTAGTAAATCCAAGTCTTGAGAGAATGCTCTCTTGAAGATAGGCATGGTACCAAAATCTTGTAAAGTTTCTGAGAGAAACTTGAATTGTGACTTAACTTCTCTAAGACTGTTCATGCATCTACTTCTTGAAAGTTGTGTCTTCTCTTGAACTTTAGAAGTTGAACACGGAGAAACTGTGTCATTGTGAAGAACACTTGATGTTTGAGTTGGCAAATTGGTATTTATATTTGACATTTTGATGTTGTGAATGGATATCGGATCTTAAGTAGGTAAAGTGATTGTTGTTGTAGATTGAAATCAATTAACGTTCACGGGATTTTACAAATCTATGACTTAAACTGTAAAAAGAATCGACTTTTATGGGATTTTACTAAATCAAGAAAAAACCGTGAAACAATAATTGTTGTTGTTGAAGAACTTGAGCTTTTGTAGACGACAAGTGAGCAAAAAAATGATAAACGGTGCACTAACTTTGAGCTTAAAATGATTTACGGTTGATTAAAACTCAAATGAGGACTAACGGTTTAATAACGGTTCACTTTTGTGGACTAACGACAGATTTATAACTTGAAAGGACTAACGGTGAAAAGTGGTTTCAAAGTTGAGGGGTAAATAAACAAGGAAAGGAAGAAAGGTGAATTGGTCTTGAAGTCCAGGGAATGAGGTTGCAATTTTTGAATTTTAATTAATAGAAACAACTTTTTTTCCCTCCGTTCTCCTTTCTTCTTCATTTTAAAAAATAAGAAAAAAAACCTAACGAGTAGTTTTGTAACTTTTGAACTTGATACGGTTATCGTCGGTGTAAAATAAATATACCCCAATGATCGAAACGAGTTCATGATCGTAATATAATAGATTAGAAGACCCGTAATGAACCGTCACACGAACCCAAAAAACTCGAAACAACTCGAACGAACACGTTTTTTCCTTTTATGCTTTTGTATAACTCATTTACTTGTTTTTCGTGTTGTATTAATCGTCTGTGGTTTTCATTTACGTATAAGTCGCCTTTCACACCCGTATACTTCGCCTACATACACACACGTATAGTTTGCCTAGGTAATGTGGTATAGTTCGCCTGCGTTTGTTGCTCTTTGTATAACTCGCCCCTTAGAAGCGTATAATTCGCCCTATGCAAACTTTGTATTGATCGCCTGACACACAATGTATAACTCGCCTTCTTTGTAGTATACTTCGCCTAACTAGTACTTGTATAGATCGCCTATGTTGTATTGTTTGCCCAATACCAACAAAAAAAGCCGTACTACTTGTCCTTTTGCCAAACAACAAATCGTCCTCTATTTTATCTTCAAACCGTGTCTCAAAAATAAGCTAACCAAGAAAAATGCTTAAATAAGCTAACTAAAAAAATAAGCTCAAAAAAGAACTGCTTATGCTACAAAAAAACCACGAAAAGATTTCAACAACAAGCTTAACTATTGGAGACCAAGGCTGAAATCTTTTTGAAGGACAAACAAGAAAAACCACACGATAAGACGTGGTTGAAAACGCTTAGCAATAAGCTCAAATAAGCTAATATACTAGAAAATAAGCCAACGTGACTTGAAGCTTTGAAATAAGCTGTGTTGAACTTGAAAGAAAGAAAAAAAATTCTTGTGCCGAGACCCTTTTTGGTTGAATAAGATTCCACGTATAAGATTTGTAATATCAAAAATTTGACTAATCTTTTTTAACCCAAGATATAACAGGCCACTAATAAGTTACTAAGCCCAATAAAAATTCTAACCCAACATTTGAGCAGATAAGCTACGAATAATTTGATGTATCAAATAAGCACAAAAGAAAAAGAAAAAAAATAAGCCGAACTAATAAGCTCGAATAAGCTCACAACAACAAAACCACTAAACCCACCCGTGGCGAGTGATACCAAATGTTATCCCGCTATTTATCCATACACAACATAATAAGCACACCAATAAGCAAGAATGAGTAGAAAATAAGCTGGAATGTAGAGAGAGAAAGTAGAGATAGAAACAAGAAGGAAAGATTAGATTTTTGAGAGAAATTGTGAGTTACAAATGAAACAAATGCAACCAACACCCTCTCCATGTGTGGAGAGGGTTTCTTTTATACCCTTGGCCTATTACTTGGCACTTGGGCTTTCTTAATGGGTCGGGCTTGGCTTAAGTTAGGCTTTGAACCTGAAACATAGACAATATTAGATTACAATCCAAGCCCGTTAATACCCGACTAGCCTATTACATTACAAGACCTATTTGACTTTATAAGACCGATAACTTTCTTGTTTGACTTAATAAAATTAAGGCTAACAACATGATTCAAAACACCTTTTCAGGGGGACGGGGATGATCAAAGAACATAAGATATGCCATGGGATTTTAGTAAGAGAAAGTAGAGACGGTGAAAGAACAAATGTGTGTTTTATTAAAGAGAGAAAGAGAAACAAGTAAAATGAATTTCTACCAACCCCCCATGGAGAGACATGAGGGGTATTTATAGCCTATACTAAAGCTAACTATACCACATATACAATAATAGTCCCTACGTTTAGCAGTCGATCTATAGCTAGTCCAATTCACGTGTAAGACGCCAACTTCACTAAAATAGTGAGGCTAAAACTCTTAGTAAGGAAAATCCACCCGAATTGACACCATAACTAGCACAAAACCAGCCCACTAAATTATGAGAATTTAAAGCCTAAAAATATCTGGGTACTCACCTTTGGTACCTAAGATAATTGATGCCTTTAGCTTGTGTGGGTTAAGGTTTAAATGCAATTGCAAGTGTCTCATCCGTTGTTACGGCTGTGTATTTGTAATTTGTCGCCTTTTCTGGAACATTAGTATTGGTTGAAAATTATATTTGAGTGAGCCGGTAATTTAGTAGCTCTAGAACTTGTGCTTGATCATCATTTACTAGACCTAAGTAAAGATTTATATCATATGGTATGAGGTGAAATGAAATCCTGCAAGCTCTTGTATCTGCAGCACTCCCTTTTAGTGCTTCTCCGCTGAAGAAATCAAAGTTGAAAGAAAGAAATCCTATGCCAAGCCTTAGTTATCATTTGGTATAAATAAAAAAAGAGAAATAAAGTTAAAAGTTTAAGGCTTAAGTTTTCGACACTGAAGATAAGTATATGCTATTCGCCCTTATCAGTTCCAAGTTCTGCTCGATTGGTCATGTTTATGTGTCATGCACAAGCCTATGGTAGCTATCTAGATTATGTCTGCGCATCTGAGTGATTTCATAATTACAAACCCTATCTGAGTGGCTTGAGTGAATTAAAAATCAAACACATCCCCGTCTGAGGTTCTCTGTTATGTGTCTATGCCTGAAAAGTTATCTAAACCGGTAAACACTTGTAAAATCTAAATTTTTCTCCACGACATGATAAATGATCTAGTTTTTCTCGCTTTATATTGCTTGAGGGCAAGCAACAGCTAAGTGTGGAGAGATTTAATAACACCTAAATTATACATGTTTTTAGCGGCGTTATTTATATATATTTTATCATTTCTAATGAACTTTCGATACTTAATAGCATAAATTATGTGCATGTTCACTTGAAGTCATCCCGAACTCAAAAGAAATAAAGTTCAAGTATTTACGATCATTAGAAATCAAGATAGAAATAAAGAAAAAGACCTAAGGCTGAAAAAGACCAAAGTACGCCGCGCTTGCCCTATGTGCGTCGCACTTCCCATCGAGTCCAATTAAATGAAAAATGCATTTACACCTCAAGTACGCCGCACAATTTCTTGTGTGCGCCGCACTTCCTTACAGAATTACAAAGAAGAATTAAATGGAATTAAATACCCCTCGCATTTACAGCCTAAGTGCGCCGCACAATCTTCTAAGTGTGTCGCACTTCAATCCGTTCATCATATCTCCAATCCCTCACTCCAAATCCATCATCCATAAACACCATAATACCTTGAAGATTGAAGATCAAAACAACGAAGAACGAAGACGAATATCATAATACTTAGTAGAATAAAGGTTGTACTACGATTCTATACTTGTTACGGGTGGAATTTTGATCCATATTCTTACTCGGACATAGTATATTTCTTATTTATCTATTTGCTTTTGTTATGAACTTCATAGCCATGAGAGGCTAAATCCCTCATGACTACTCGATGAAAATAATATAATGAATAAGCGTTTGGTATAATTACGATCTTGTTAATCTTAAGCTTATGTTATAATCCTATCGTGTCTAAATCTTACCAACTTTGATTATATACTCACACCGGTATAGGTCTAAAGACCCGTTGTGAACTATATAGTTTTAAAGATTTGTCTATGATCTTTATCGTCTGTGCATGAGAAATCCACTTGTGTTATTTGATAAACAAAATAGATTTGATATAAGAGTAACTGGATTATTTGAGTGACACATTTGATCGAGTTAACTAAACATAAGTCTTAAGTTAAACAAGTGTATTTGTGAAAACATTTTCTGACGAGAAATACTTTTTATAAATTTAAGTCCTAAGTTTGAGATCGTAACCAATACCATTGCTTATGAATTATATGAAATTATCCTAGTAGTCATCTTTCTCTTTATTGAATTCAATTCAGTTTATTTCATTTCTGTTAAATTTTATTTTTCAGCTGATTATTCGACACTACGCAAATCCCTGTGGACGACCTGGTCTTACCTAAAATGATTGTACTACATACGTGGGTTATACTTTGACCCGTGTGTTTCCATCTAATAACCGGTAATCTCAGTCTTATAAAGTTAATACTTTCAAAACACATCACAGATCCTGTTGAAGATAATCATTTAGATGACGTGAATGATCTTTAAGATAACTTCAACGAACTGGAAAACAAAGTTAAAGAAGAGGCAAACAACAAAGAAAATAACAAGGACTATTTTTGTGATGACAAGTCATAATAGAATATGGTTGAGGAAGAGATTAATCCCGCTCATTCGTCCAACGAGGGTGTTTCACCAGATTGAAGCCGTCCACATAGTTTCGAGAATTTGAAAAGGAGTCCATCTCACACCAGTAAGTAAAAGGAGTCCATCTCACACCAGTAAGTAAAAGGAGTCCATCTCACACCAGTAAGTATTCCACTAAATTTGCTAGATATCAAAAAGGGATATTAAAGGTGTTTTACTTATTCATGAATTAAATAGAATCATTGAAATTGGAACTCATTAGGTTATAAAGTTAGAGGTTGTAAGAGATCTCTTAACAGGATGTTTAACGAAATTAGAGTACATATTGTGGATAAACAAATATTCTCTTCGTCAATAGTTATGGTACGAAGAAAAGGCATAAACGATTTGGATTAGAAAATTATGTTTCAAACATAAAGTTCATTTCCTTAGTGTTCAAGAATATAAGATGACGCGTCTTGAATTGTTTAGGCTTAAATCTATGTGGGGTAATTTCAATTTTGATTATGCTTGTGTAGTATGGCTCGTGGTAGATCGGGTGGTTTAATTTCTATGTGGGATCCAAATACTTTTGTGAAGGAAACTATTTGGTGTGACGAGTCTTTTAATATCGTTAAAGGGCTTTGGAAAAATTTGATGGGGGATTGCTTCATGGTAAAAATCTACCGGTCCACAAGATTCGGCGGCTAAATTATCCCTTTGGAATAGATTAGCTGATTTCATGCATCAACATAATGGTTCATTTATCTTATTCTGTGATTTGAATATTATTTGAAATGACCAAGAATGGTTCGACTCTATTTTTCCTCGTCTCAAATCTGATTAATTTAATTCGTTTATTGACTATATAGGTTTAGTTAATCTCCTAATCGGTGGTCGTTTTTATACATGGAGGAATAAAACCAGAACTAAACTCAGCAAACTTGATCGTTTCCTTATGTATGAAGATGTATTAGAAGCTCTTCCAGATATTCACATAACTGCTCTTGACCGGTTGTGGTCGGACCATAGTCTTATTCTTCTCCACGTCACCAAAACTGATTTTGGTCCTTCCCCTTTTAAACCTTACAATTCGTGGTTTTATAGGGAAGGTTTCGATGACTTAATCAAGTTGAAATGGATAAAGTTAGATGGTAACATTAACGGAAAAAAATTCTTAAATGCCACGAGAAGTTTCGTTCTCTCAAACCTAAGATTAAATAGTAGATTGCTAACGTCAAAGCTACAAATATTACTCGAAAGCAGGAAGCATTGCCACGTATCTTCAATATTGAAAAGAAAATTGAAGATGGAACAGCGTCCCCTTTAGGTAGAGAAGATCGAATTAAACTTCTCCAAAAAGTTGATAACATTGATAAACTCAATTCATTTGACTTAATCCAAAAGGCTTGAGTTAAGTGGGATATCAAAGAGACGAGAACTCTAATTTTTTTCATAGTTTGATAGATAAAAAAGGAGGTCTCAAGCGATTACCGGTATTATGCATGATGGTTTTTAGCTTACGAACGCAATCCAGATCAAAGATGTGTTTCTTAACTTTTTCAAGGACATATTTCAAGCCCATGATTCGCTAGTAGTCTTTCCTCCTTTATCCTATTCGAATGGTCTTAGTTCATATGATTGTGATTTCTTAGAGACCATCGTCTCTCTTAAGGAGATTAAGACTGCAGTTTGGGATTGTGGTAGTAGTAAAGCTCACGATCCTGACGGTTTTTCCTTTGCTTTTGTGAAGAAATATTAGGATATTATAAATAAAGATATTTTTTAGAATGTTAAGTCATTTTCAGCATCGAGCACAATGCCTCAGGGAGATAATTATTCATTCCTCACGCTTATTCCAAAGGTTAGCAACCCAATCTTCATCAAAGATTTCCATCCTATCTTGCTTATTGGCAATCACTATAAGATTGTTGCTAAAATATTAGCTAACCAGCTTTTTAAATGATCGACAAAATTGTTAGCCACGAGCAATATGATTTTATTTCAGGCCATCAAATACTTGATGGTCTGATCATTCTTAGTGAGGTCATTGATTGGTATAATAAAAGAAAGAAAAATTTACTTATCTTCAAAGTGGATTTCAAAAAAAGCATTTGATTCGGTTTTAAATAGTGTTCTTGGATTAGAGCTTGCTTACATTTGTCTAGAGCTTCCATCTTGGTAAATGGTAGCCCTACGTCTGAGTTCCCTATTAAAAATGGACTTAAACAAGGAGACCCTTTATCGCCGTTTCTTTTCATTCTTGTCATGTAGGGTCTTCATGGTGTCCTTTCTAATGCTGTGGGATCGGGTCTTATTAAAGGCATCAATATTGGTCGCTATAATATTACTTTGTCTCATCTTTTTTATGCAAATGATGTGATAATTACTACTGATTGGAGTACTTGTGACCCTGACAACATCATACGCGTTCTTCATGTTTTCTACTTAGCTTCGGGCCTTAAAATTAATATCAACAAATCCAAAATTCATGGCATTGGTGTTTTAGTTTGATGTGTCATTGTGTGGTGTATATTTTTATGATTCAAGTTTTAAATTTATATTTTGCCAACTTAACCAAAAACAACACTTTAACGGGCAGTGTATCCGGTCGGTGGTAGATTCGTGGTAAGTAGGGTGTCGAACACTTGAAGCGAGGTTAAATCTCTCAATTTATTTATATTTTGGTTATCTAATCTAAGTTCATTCTAATCTAAGTCAAACATATGCTAATCTTATGTTAGTTATAATCTTAATTCTAACAGGTAAAAGGGGGGGTTTAGCTTGAGAGACTGGCACGGGTTTGGTGGTGACTACAATCAATTCAAGACACTTTAACCTAGCAAGCAAATAAAACAGAAGATAAAAGAGCGGTCGAACCTTATGATAGAAAACTGTATTAGCCATCTTTAATCCGATTAGAAGTTGGTTTGTTTATTCAGTGCAATGATTAGTTATCTTGAAGAGGCATATCATTCTTAGACTTAGGCGAGACTTCATCCTAAGACTTAGACACATTAATTTTGTCACAGTTAAAGCATCCGCATAAAGCATCCTTATTTGCTGATTATAATCTATCTTAGGGATTAGAGCAATGGTGATCTTGTTAAACCCTAGCTCATAGAGACTTTATCCACTTACTGCTTAATGACAATTTATACACTAGTAGTCTACTTGTCCAACTATCCAATGGAATTAGAACATTATTTGTTGAATTATCTAGATTCACCTACTAGTTAACATGTTCAATAAACCAAAGGCATTTCCGTTAACTAGTTAAGCCAAAAACGTATCTTTAGCACGATTTCAGAAGGGGCAATATTTGTGATCCTATGATTCTAGATGTATAAACTACTATATGGAGAGCTATCCCGGCATCTAGATTACTTAGTCCGTATAACTAGATCCAGTTGAATGATAGGTCGCATACAAAAGCACGTAAACAAGTATATTGATAAACATAAACAAGCATACATCGATAAATTAAGCAATCGAGATATAAACAAAACCAAACATTCAGATCTTCATAATAATGGCTAATACCCGAAGGTATTAGCCTTCAAACATCATAATTAATACAAGAGTAATTGCTTAGCCAAGGTAAACTAACCGAGTTAACGAATGATACCAAAAACTGAACGATTACAAAAGTATAAGAAATTACACGTTGTCTCCTATGGATTGGAATGTGTTGCAAGACCTCTTCTGCTCTTTTTCTCCTCTGAAAATCGACTTTTGTGGTTTAGGTATCGAGAATATGATTTAGCACACTTAAAACTCGTTTTTGAGTTTTGTATTTATAGGGTCTAGAGTCGGTGTCGATACGGCGTATCCAAGGTATTGGATACGGCGTATTGGAGTTTCTTGGAGTAGGGACCACGTTTGATATCTTCCAGAATATTCACATACTATATCTCCAATACGGCGTATTGGTCTTCTCTGGATACGGCATATTGAGCTTGTTTCCTTTGTGGTCTCTGGTGAGTGCAGGCACGGATACGCCGTATCTTCCTTGATGGATACGACGTATTTGTTGTCAGAAAAGTAATCTTCAAAACATCTTTATTTAAGCTCCATAATGTGCGCCTTTTGCTAATATTCACCAAGTACTCCATAATTACTGCAATTCTCAAATATAAACGATTAAGTAACAATTCTTTGCAATAATTATACAAAATGGGTTAAAAACATGGGATAAATGATGCTATAAAATAGACGTTATTTGATGTCATCAAATATCCCCCCACTTGAATCCTACTTGTCCTCAAGTAGCCTTTAGAAGTTTATAAAAAATGTATCCCTAAGGATATTTTCCGTTAAAGCATTTATTTGATCTACTACAAGTACACAACCAAACACCTCACGAAATAGGAAGATGAAAACACTCAACTCACTCAACTAATCTATGTGGTAACATGTAACTAATTCTCTCAATTAGTCGATCGTGACGAGTATTCTATCATAAGCTTGGCAAGGATACACATATCCACCATTAAAGCTAAGGAGTAACAAGTTTATAAAGGTAAATATAGGTTTATATAAGAAGGCTTAGGGTTGATTACTCTAACTAATCTTTATCGATACCAATATTCCAGGAGGGCGACAAAGACCACACATACACACCCGTAACGACAGGATAGACACATGTGACTACTCACTCCCACCAGAGTAATATAGGGTATGAATCTTCTAACCTTCACCAATAGTAATAAACCAACAAGGCAGTTGAGACATGCATACATGGCCGTAACGACGGAATAGACATGCACGCTCGATCACATCCTCATTCGCGTAAAACCCATGGTTAATGATTAGAAAAGGGAATTAAATTGTTGTTAAATAAAAATTACGAAACAAATAGATTAAGTCTAAAATACAAGTTGCTAGACACTTTTTTCCTGACCGTTACCATGATAAAGACACAACTATCTACAACGTCTTGATCATAGATCAAAAACAACAACCTAAGTTGCCGTTCCCGTAACGGTTAATTTCCCAATCATCCCATACTTTACATACTTTACATACTTTACAAGGCAAGTGGTGATATCTTCCACTTTATACAATACTCTACATCGTCGATTTGTATCAACGAATAATCGATCCTTTGTGTAATTCCTTCGGTAGTTGCGAAACGATTATCTTCAAACTTTCTTTCACTTTTTTTGTTGCAATTTTTCAAAAAAAAATTTGCTAACACTATACTACGAAACTCGGTGTTATTTCACCATCTTTACGATCATAATAAATCCGAATAATTCCTTCGATAATTCTTCGTTCTTCGGACTTACCATTAATTGTGATGGTAGTAAAAATACATGAGTTTTGACTATAATATACATTCCCATTTGCAATGTGCAAATTCTTCCAACCGTACCAAAGATAGAAAATTTTGACATAAGACTCAGGAAATACAAACTTTACACTTTAAGCAACTAGCAACTGTAAAATAAACTTAATCTAACATGGTAGGCTAAGGTATAAAGGTGTAACAAAACAAATAATTGGTATAGTTCCTAAAGGATTAGCTCTATGAGTTGTTCTAAGGGTATCTTACTCTTAAAATGAGAGTAAACAAAGGGTTTATACGAGGGTTAGCTAACCAGTGTAGTTAGTTAATAAGCAACATGTAAAGGCGTTTTGGGTGTAATCCTAAAAATTTACCAATTTAAACAAGTTACTCCATCTAAATCCATAGTACTCATCACTGCGGTCTCGAGTGATATACCAAGCCAAGTTCTAAAGTCTACAACATCACCGGCACACTCATATTTTGTGGAATTTGGGTAAACATTTGGAAACATATATGGTTAAATCCTCACAATATATAACAAGGGTTATTGTGTGCGGGTTATGTATCATGTAATTTCACAAAAGTATGCTTGAATTTTTTTTAAATTTGAGCATAATTTAAGAATTTTAGTATGAAAAATAAGACAAGTAAACATTCTAATTCCACCCCCACTTGAATTATACAACGTCCTCGTTGTATAGATAAAACATTAAAAACGGGAATTAAAAAGAATTAGAATGAGAAACTCCCCTGATATTTTGGTCGCTAGATTCTCCATGTAGCGTTTATGAGCAAGAATGTGTGTTAAACAGTCGCCTTGAAATTTCAAGACTTCAACACTTCAAGATCTCCAAAATTGTAAATTCTCCACCAATATTCATCGATATTTCTTTCACGAGGTCCAGTATAAAATATAGGAAAAAACATGTGTAAAATCCTATCTTGGTATCTACAGTTAATCTAAACTAAACTAAACAAACTGTACAGGAGATCGATACACCATATCCATAAACTGGATTACGTTGTATTGAGAAACTTGTAAAAAGTATCTAGATACAGGTCAGTCTGTTGAATAAGCCGTATCATGTGCATGAATACGCCGTATTGACAGAACTGACAATAATATTTTAAAGTGCATAAAAAATAAAGACTGATAACGTCCAGACAATCAATACGCCGTACGGTATAAAGCGGATACGCCGTATTGATGTCTGGGAAGAAAGACTCGATAAAAATAAATAACATTCCGGGTTGTCTCCTATGAATCACTTTTTTTACAACGAAGTCTTTAAGTTAGACTTTTCTTCAGCTTCTCTTCACTCAACTCTAGTTACCATCTATCCTTCGTCCATCCTGCGAAAGATTCCCTGGTATGCTCGACATGCATCATCGCTTGTTCTTTCCAAATCGTCGTATTCATCTTCTTTAACAGCAATATACTCTTCGTCTTGTCCGAATAAATACTTGATCATTTTGAATCTTCTCATATTGCACACCGGCAGTTCGTGAGCTTCACATAACTCTTGTCTTACATCATGAGTTTCATTCTCATATTCAATTTCATCGTGATTGTGGTAGGTAATCTGATGGCTTTCCCATATTCTCCAACCATCATTGCTTGATTCATCATCATTGATTAAGCCTTCCATGATAGCTTTATTTCTTAAAGCTTGTTCTTTTAGCTCGCTATCTTTTAAAGCCTCGTACCATTCAAGGTCTTGGTAATGGAGCGAGTTTCAATACGGTAAGCTCCGGGCAAATTTCCTCCATTACAATAACCATCCTCTCTCCAACTACAGGTCGGCCATTTCGAACATCCAGTCTTATAATTAAAAGGCTTGCAAGTATGTTTGACTGGTTTTGGTTCCTTCCATATTCGATTATCAAGCTATGGCTTGTCATATACCCATGGTACATTCTCGTTCCATTCGTAGATCCAGTCGTCTTTGTAATCTTCATAGGTTTTAAACCCTATAATATCATTTGTAAGTAAGTCCGGATCTACTTTGAGAAGGTAATTAAATTCATTGAATTCCAAGCAGAGAGGCGTCTTGTAGTCAAAAACATCAGTTTCAATCTTAAAAATTTCGGCGGTTTCTTCTTTATCACTCCAGTATTCTTCAAGATCAGAAGATTCGTCATCAGATACCTTAATTTCATCACCACTCATTTTCCAATAATCCCACAAAGCTCCTTTGGTGAATATATCCATCGTTTTATAGTTTACGAACTTTGTAGCCAGCCATTCTTCAAATCTTGGGTTAGATGGGTCCCATTTTATCACGAAAGTGGTATTTCCCTCGATGCGAGAAGGCGGGTAGTATTTTCCAAAAAAATTTGCAGTTAAGTCGACCCAACAAGTGATTGATTCTTTGGTTTTATCAAACCATCTCCATGCACCTCCAGCCAATGAGATTAGGAAAACAACAATTCTCAGTTTATCATGATCCATATTGGGCAATTTGATTGGGTCAACAATTTTTAGGTAGTATTTAATATTCTCAACTGCGTCTTTCCCGTTTGTTCTACTAAAAGCATTATTGTGCAGATCATCCAAGAATTTTCCTTTCAACTCATAAGCATTTTTCCCGTTAACTGTAATACTTGTAATCCCGGAATAGTAATCTGCTTTGTCATTAGGCGCAAATGTTTCCATACTTGACTTCCTTCCCTTGTCCGCCATTACTTTCTTCAATCGACTAGCTCTGATAAGTATGTCCTATAACACAAGTAAAAATATCAGCAGGATTTGTTCTAAAGAAGGATTAAAAATTAAGCACGAAAATTAAATACGAAAACTTGAATTCTGATTCTGTTTCAGATGATCAATACATCGTATTCAATAGAAGTGAATATGCCGTATTAATCGATTGAATGAATATGATGTATTGGACAGAAAGTTAGATAAGCCGTATCCAATGGAAGTGGATACGCCATATCGAGTTATCTACCAGAATAGTGTATTATGAAAACAATTAAATTAAACACACAAATATACAAGCAAATAATTAAACTAACAAATATACAAAATTTACAAAATATACAAGAATATACACTAATCTAATTTATGCTACTCCTAAGGGTTAGATCTAATGTTAAAAACCAAAACATAAAATAAAAATCAAGATTAAATTTCACTCCCCGGTAGCGGCCCCAAAAACTTGATGTGTCATTGTGTGGTGTATATTCTTATGATTCAAGTGTTCAATTTATATTTTTCCGACTTAACTAAAAACAACACTTTAACGGGCAGTGTACCCGGTCGATGGTAGATTCGTAGTAAGTAGGGTGTCGAACAATTGAAGCAAGGTTAAATCTCTCAATTTATTTATATTTTGGTTATCTAATCTAAGTCAAACCTATGCTAATCCTATGTTAGTTCTAATCCTATGTTAGTTTTAATCCTAATTCTAACAGATAAAAGGGGGGTTTCAGCTGAGAGACTGACACGGGTTTGGTGGTAACTACAATCAATTCAAGACACTTAAACCTACGCAAGCAAATTAACAGAAGATAAAAGAGCGGTCGAGCCTTATGATAGAAAACTGTATTAGCCATCATTAGTCCGATTAGAAGTTGGTTTGTTTATTCAGGAAAATGATTACTTATCTCTAAGAGGCATATCATTCTTAGACTTAGGCGGGACTTCATCCTAAGACCTAGAAACATTAATTCTGTCACAATTAAAGCATCCGCATAAAGTATCCTTATTTGCTAATTATAATCTATCTTAGAGATTAAAGCAATGGTGATCTCGTTAAACCCTAGCTCATAGAGACTTTACCTACTTACTGCTTAATGATAATTTAAACACTAGTAGTCCACTTGTCTAACTATCTAATGGAATCAGAACATTATTTGTTGAATTATCTAGATTCACCTACTAGTCAACATGTTCAATAAACCAAAGGCAATTTCCGTTAACTAGTTAAGCCAAAAGCGTATCCTTAGCACAATTTTAAAAGGATAATATTTGTGATCCTATGATTCTAGATGTATAAAGTACTATATGGAGAGCTATCCCGGCATCTAAATTAATTGGTCAGTATAATTAGATCCAGTTGAATGATAGGTCGCATACAAAAGCACGTAAACAAGTATATTGATAAACATAAACAAGCATACATCGATAAATTAAGCAATCGAGATATAAACAAAACCAAACATTCAGATCTTCATAATAATGGCTAATACCCAAAGGTATTAGCCTTTAAACATCATAATTATTACAAGAGTAATTGCTTAGCCAAGGTAAACTAACTGAGTTAACGTATGATACCAAAAACTGAATGATTACAAAAGTATAAAAAATTACACGTTGTCTCCTATGGATTGGAATGCGTTGCAAGACCTCTTCTGCTCTTTTTCTCCCTCGAAAATCGATTTTGTGGTTTAGGTATCGAGAATATGATTTAGCACACTTAAAACTCGTTTTTGAGTTTTGTATTTATAGGATCTAGAGTCGGTGTCGATACGGCGTATCCAAGATATTGGATACGGCGTATTAGAGTTTCTTGGAGTAGGGACCACATTTGATATCTTCCAGAATATTCACATACTATATCTCCAATATGAAGTATTGGTCTTCTCTGGATACGACGTATTAAGCTTGTTTTCTTTGTGGTCTCTGGTGAGTGCAGGCACGGATACGCCGTATATTCCTTGATGGATACGGCATATTGGTTGTCAGAACAGTAATCTTTAACATATCTTCATTTAAGCTCCAGAATGCGCGCCTTTTGCTAATATTCACCAAGTACTCCATAATTGATGCAATTCTCAAATATAAACGATTAAGAAACAATTCTTTGTAATAATTATACAAAATGGGTTAAATACATGGGATAAATAATGCTATAAAATAAACGTTATTTGATGTCATCACAGTTGAATAAGTATCGAGTATGGCTTCCAATTCTGGTTGCGCCCTGGGCTCTCTTCCTTTCACGTACCTTGGGCTCCCAATTGGCTCTAACATGAGTATGATCTTTAATTGGAAGGTTTAAAATGACCGTTTTCATTCAAGGCTCTCCTCTTGGAAGGCGAAGCTCCTCTCCATAGGAGGTAGTCTTACTCTCATTAAGCGCGTTCTTGGTAACCTTGGAATTTAGTACCTTTCGATCTTCAAATTAAATATATATATATATATATATATATATATATATATATATATATATATATATATATATATATATATATATATGTGTGTGTGTGTGTTTGTGTGTGTGTGTGTTTAATGTTAATATATATATAAATATAATATATATATATAATATATATATATATATATATATATATATATATATATATATATAGTAGAGATCCGGTGAGAAGAAAAATTATAATGAGTAGAATAAGAAGAAGTTTTAGCCAAACATTTCAAATAGGAGAGAGAGAGAGAGAGAAGAAGAGAGGGAGATGGAGAGAGAGAGAGAGAGAGAGAGAGGGTTAATTCTAAAATAAAAAAGATGAGAAGTAATTATAACCGCATATCCGATATGCACCGCCCTAAATTAGATGCATCTCTATAATCTTAGATGCATCATAATACATCATAATATGTTTCTAGCTTTGAATTAGATGCATATACGTATATTAGATGCATTTAATGATTTCTCTTTTATTTTGTTCCTCTACATGTTTTAGAATCGTAAAAAATAATTTGCACCATTTGCACTTAAAAGTAACTTTTAAAACTCAAAGGGGTGCATCCAAATGAATAGAAATGCATCTAATGCAAGTCATTACATGTCAAATGTGTGGTTATGGTTACTTTTCACTACTTCTTATTTTAATTTACTTCTCACTAGATCTTTACTCTCTATCTCTCTCTCTCTCTCTCTCTCTCTCTCTCTCTCTCTATATATATATATATATATATA
>BQNB010020697.1:3842-65167 GCA_026074375.1 Tanacetum coccineum | reverse complement strand
TTAAAAAATATATCTTTCAGAGGCGCACACCTACCACAACTGAACCCTCTGGTCACGCTGAATCTCCTTCTTTGTATGCGGAACTGGGTCTGACTGACAGTGAGACGGAATCTGATGAGAAAGTGTCTCTTGAGTTTAATGTTGGAACTCAAGATGAAGGCCAGGCTGGACCAAACCCTAGTGACCAAGATGAAGGCAAGGCTGGACTAAACCCTGGTATACAAGATGAAGGCCAGGCTGGATCAAACCCTGGTGATGCTGCAGAGTCCCAACCTCAGTCAAGTCATGTTGTTCATGCTGGACCAAACCTTGAACACATGGACTTCGAGGTCACTAATGATTCAACTCAACAACACCCTGAGCAAATGGATGAAGAGTTTACTACAATGGCTTACCCAAGTGTTCAGGAAACCCTCAAACTCCCAACTAAAGATCAAGTGAGACTTGAAGAACCTGCAAGCTTCGCTGAAACCCTGTCTTCTCTACAAAATCTTGACAAGGAACTCAGCTTCACCAATCAATTCCTTGTGGAGAAATCTCAGGAAGACGAACCTGATAAATCCAATACTGAAGCTGAGGTCCAGTCAATGGTCACGGTTCCCATTCATCAGGACACCTCTTCAGTTCCTCTAATGAGCACTCCGGTTATCGATCTCACAATATCACAACCTGTCTCCACAACGGTTCAAGCACCACTACCAACATCAACAGCAACTGTCACATCAATCACAACAACATCTCTTCCACCACCTTCACCTCAACCACAACAAAGCACCACAGATCTGATCCTTGTTCGTCGCATAGGTGAACTCAAACAACATATGGCAGATCTATTACAAGACAATTTAGCCCTGGGGGAAAGGTTGGACAAACATGGAACATGGCTATACAACTTGGAGAAGCTCGATATTCCCCACAAGGTAAGCCAAGCTATTGATGAGATAGTTATTGATGCAGTAGACTAGGCAATGCAAGCTCTATTAGGAGCTCGCTCCAGGGATCTGCCTACTGCCGATATGAAGGAAATATTGCAACAGCGAATGTTTGAAGACAACTCCTACAATGCTAATAATGTTCACAAGGACTTGTACAAAGCCCTGCAGAAGTCATTAGAGTTAGATTATTCCAATCAACGTCTTGTTGATCAGGAGGAAGCTCGTAAAAAGCGACGAAAGAGACGTGACGCACCAAGATCTCCTCCTGGGTCTCCACCATCATAGCTACCTCCTCCACCTCCTCCAGCAGGCGCATCTGGTGCTCCAGTTACTTCAAGAGCATCGAGTTCATCTAAGACTACAACCTCAGCTCAACAATCTAAGGCTTGGACCACATTTGATACTAAATATGAGTCAACTGGCATCGCAGGGGCTCAAGAGCTATCTCCTTCAGATGATCTGATGTATGATGACTCCGCTCCTAACGAACAGGTACATGTATTTGATGATCAAGACTCCAGGGATGATCACACACCAGCAGCAGCTGCCGACTTAAGAAAAGACTGGTGGAAGCCTTTACCTGAAGAGGAAAGACCAGCGAATCCTGAACCCGCTTGAACCATTCTTCCTTCCAATGTGTCAGATGTAGAGAACAACTGGGCATCTGCATTAGCTTCAAGCTATGAACCCCCTACTGAGAACTCCTTGCTTGCAAAGACTGGCGACATGACGACTTTCTTGAATTGGTACTGCCGTCAAATAAACAAGTCCAAACTTACCCAAGCCGACTTGGAAAGGCAGGCATATGAAGTTGTCAAGGTCTTTTATCCAGATATCATTCACCTTCAGTTTCAGATGGAGGAGTGTCACAAGATGCTCACAGATCAGGTTGACTAGGCGAATCCGGAAGGAGATCAAGTCGGAATCAATGTTAACCGACTACTGCCTCTCGGTGGTCCTCGAGGTTATGTCACTATTCAAATAGAATTCTTCTTCAACAAAGATCTGGAATATATGAGATTTGGCAACAAGGGAAGCATGCCTGTATTGCTAATCTCCAAGATGAAGGCTACTCGTTATCCTTACTTCGGTCTTGAACTGCTAGTGCCGGAACATATGTGGATTGAAGATGTGTGCACCTATGACATAAGTGCCAAGTATGGTATCGCTTACTGGTGGTTTAATCGACAAAAGTTCTACATTGACAGACATGACTCTCCCTCACATCGTAAAGAAGTCCAAACACACATGCGGATTCTCAGTGTAGTCCGAATCAAAGCCTACTCACGATACGGGTATGACTACTTGAGTGAAATTGTTCTCCGAAGAGCTGACTTCTAAGAACACATGATTACTAAAAAGATTTCAAGAACCTGTATCCTAGTGACTTTGAAGACTTGAATCTGCTCCTTCTACAAGGTCATCTCGATCATCTTTCTGGTTCAGACAAATGGATGTTATCCGCGGCAGTCAAGTTATGGAGCCGAAACTTAGTGATTCGACAACGGGTTAAAGATTTTTAACTCGGTATTGAAAGCTACCAGACGCAATTGAACCTCACTAAACAGGATGGGATGCTATTGGCTATGAGTTCAAGCATGATTATACCATCATTGAGTCTCCTCAAGCAGTAATCTTCCCGGTCAACAAAAATGAACGAAAGATCATGCGGTTCAACGAAATATACAGGTTCAGTGATGACACGTTGACACATATTTCGGAAACACTGGATTACAGAGTCAAGGAGTTCAAGATCAAGCGGCTCAATTCAGGTATGAATACGCGCTTCTAGACTGAAAAGGAAGTGACAAGGAGCAAAGAGTTCATTACAGCAATTGAAAGGCGACTGAAGACAAGAAGAATCTACCGGAACCTAGAATGCTTTGTTGGTGGACGTGTTCGTGATATTGGCTACAGGCTTCTTCGGAGAACTGAATGATATCGTCATTCCATCTAAAAGGTCAATATCATGTGTAGTATATTGTAAAGTTTGTACATTATATAAATATGTAGTTATCAGTGTTATGTGTCATTTATGAATTTTTCATAAGTTGCTCGTTAAACTCTAAATCATTTATAAAATCATCATAACTGACACTAACAGACTCCCTCACTAATTGAGGGGGAGCATATATAGGTTCCAATATCGACTTGTATTTAATCAGACCACAATTTCACCCAAATTTCTCTAACATATTTAAATCAATTGAGATCCTAAATCTCAAAGGGTTTGAAATTTTTAATCAGGGGAAAGAATGTGATTTTAATATGAAATCTAATAAAAATGTGATCTATTAAGACTCAAGCAGGTACTCCTCCCTCCATGTGCCAAACAATTTCAATTACCGATGTATGTGTTGAGGGGGAGCATTTTTAAATATAATCAAAACAATCAAGGTACAATGGCTTTGATATTTATATCACAAGTACCTTGGTTGATTTTTCAAATGGTTTATGGCAATGTGAAATGTACAAAAAGACCGACCCTGTAATTACTTTATCGAAGTTATAAAGATGGTAAGGTTAGGTACTCGTTCCCATGATCCCGCTAGAGCCGGATGGATCTACCCAGGGACAATCCACCAGTTAGTGTAAAAGTCCTAAGTATGATTACAAAAGGAGTATTGTGAGAATAAGGGAATAGTGCGGACTGAGATAGAGCTAGTACTGGAACATACCCAACAAGGTATTAGTTATGAAGTCTCGGTAAGCACTGAAGGGGTTGAAGAATGAAAAAGAAATGTTAAGATAAAGGGTGAAAAGAAAGCATCCCTCCTTAAACATTAGGCAGAAACCGGGTCACTATATATATTGTCAGAATCACATGGTTGATTGCTGACATTGAAGACAAGTATCATGGACCCAGTGATATGCTGCACAACCCTCCCTAGCCACTCAAGATCCCTCAAAGGATTCTTGTTTCATTTCTCACAGAGATCAATACATTTCTATCATCTCTCGCACTCCGAGTTAGATGATATTGAAAAGGTGGCAGTCCGCTCCAGCCTCCGGCTACTAAAACCAAAATGCACTATAGAGTCTAGAGCTATGAGATCATCCATAAATCTCGTTAGGACACTAATACAAACTATGCTTGCTCATCATACACTGTGATTACAAGTAAGATTTTAAGAGTCCTACACATTATCCTCGTGGTATTGCCAGAACATCCGAGTGATACGAAAGTACTCACAATTAAGATGGAAATCCTTCTAGAGCCAACATCAATCAAGCTCTTAGTAGGTGACATGTGAGATCCACTATGGATCAAACTTGTGACAAATGAAAAGCAACAATGGTGCGATTCTTTATGAATCAAACTTGTTCCAGGCAGTGAATTGACGAATAGTTTTTGAAAAACCTTTCGATGTGCTCAACAATTGTTTTTCGAGCACATTTACTGTGTATATCTTTTAAAACAAATGTGTTTCTGATGAAATTTGATTTTCTGATATAAAACCGTCGATGTGTCACAAAAACTCTTTTCTGAGTGACACACGATTGAATTTCAAATCAATTTTTTCATTAATCAGTGGGTTTCTCAATTCACTAGTTCACTCACTCCGTGCTTTGTCTA
Source organism: Tanacetum coccineum (assembly GCA_026074375.1). Taxonomy (NCBI): domain Eukaryota; kingdom Viridiplantae; phylum Streptophyta; class Magnoliopsida; order Asterales; family Asteraceae; genus Tanacetum; species Tanacetum coccineum. The sequence continues at coordinate 60,655 of BQNB010020697.1, read as the reverse complement.
CTTTGAGACACTCCGGTTTGAGAACGGCTAGCAAAGCTGCGAAACCCTGTCAAGGAGATTCTTCAGAATCATACCTGATCACAGGCAGTATTTATACTGAATAATGGGAAACCGTGGTTTTTGCAACCTTATTCGACGAAAGTGAACAAAGACACTTTCATTTGTTTATCATTAACTTATACTTGTAGAAATCCCCGATGGTAGACGGTAGCAGCTAATGGCCAAAGACAAGTCAATTCACAAAGCTCATGCTCACACTTAATATTCCTAATCAAATACATCATGATAACTAAAAGACCTACAACACAGCTTCCGCAACTTTGATGTGTGCTATCATGATCCATAAAAGTGTGAGCATGCTGATCCGAAGGTCACTACATCACATGGAGGCCATACTTCAACAAGGATGATTTGGAGATTTCTATGGCTGATGATCTCAAAGAATGCTCAAATCACACAAGTCAAAGGAACTACGCTCAAAGACTACTACAATATGTACAAAGAAATCAATGCATGAAGAATCAAAGACTACGAGCTAAACACAAGAAATAGATAGTTGAGCTTAATTTTGTATTTTCTAAGGTGACCTCCCTTAGGGGGAGATTGTTAGATATTAGAAAAAGACTTGGTCACCCCGTGTATTTTTCCATTTATTGTTGCTCGTAGTTAAGTATTTAATGTATAACATTCTGTAATGGGCCGGGTATTAAACCCAACGTGTAAGCCCTCTACCAAGGCCTAGGCTAATTTTATTGTAAGTATAGAAGCCTCTTCCATGCCATGGAAGAGGTGGGTTAGTCATTTCATTTATACAAGTTCATTTTCTCACTCTAGAAAGCTCTCCCTAACTTTCTCTCTCTAAAACTTGGCTAATCCTCTAGTCATTTGATTGTGTTATGATTTCAAATATCCTACAATCAACCATAAGCCTTTCCATACAAGAACCCATATTTACCTTTATAAACTTGTTACTCCTTAGCTTTAGAGGTGGAGATGTGTATTCTTTCCAAGCTTATGATAGAATACTCGTCACGACCGAGCAATTGAGCGAATTAGTTACATGTTACCACATAGATTAGTTGAGTGATTTGAGTGTTTTCATCTTCCTATTTCGTGAGGTGTTTGGTTGTGTACTTGTAATAGATCGAATAAGTTCTTTAACGAAAAATATCCTTAAGGATATATTTTTATAAACTTCTAAAGGCTACTTGAGGACAAGTAGGATTCAAGTGAGAGGATATTTAATGACATCAAACAACGTTTATTTTATAGCGTCATTTATCCCATGTTATTAACCCATTTTGTATAGTTATTGCAAAGAATTGTTACTTAATCGTTTATATTTAAGAATTACAGTAATTATGGAGTAATTGGTGAAAGTTAGCAAAAGGCGCGCATTCTGGAGCTTAAATGAAGATATTTTAAAGATTACTATTCTGATGACCAATACGCCGTATCTATCACGGAAGATACAGTGTATCCGTGCCTGAACTCACCAAAGACCACACAGGATTAAAGCTCAATACACCGTATCCAAAGAGACTCAATACGTCGTATTCAAAATATGGAATCAATATAATATTCTGGAAGATATCAAGCGTGGTCCCTACTCCAAGAAATCCACAATACGTCATATCAAACTGACTTCCAGACCTTATAAATAGAAAACTCAAAAACCAGTTTTAAGTGTGCTAAATCAAATTCTCGATACCTAAACCATAAAAGTCAATTTTCATAGGAGAAAAAGAGTAGAAGAGGTCGAGCAACGCTATTAATTCCATAGGAGACAACGTGTATTTCCATATACTTTAGTAATCGTTCAGTTTTTTGTATCATTTGTGAACTCGGTTAGTTTACCTTGGCTAAATAATTACTCTTGTATTTATTATGACGTTTGAAGGCTAATACCTTCAGGTATTAGCAATTATTATGAAGATCTGAATGTTTGGTATTTGTTTATCTCGATTTCTTGATTTATCGTTGTATGCTTGTTTATGTTTATCAATTTATACTTATTTACGCACTTTTGTATGCGACCTATCATTCAACTGGATCTAGTGATACGGACCAAGTAGATCTAGAGTCTGGGATAGCTCTCCATATAGTGATTTATACATCTAAAATCATAGTTACACAAATATTGTCCTTCTAAGTCTGTGTCTAGGATACGCTACGAGCTTAACTAGTTAATTGGATATTGCTAGTAGTTTATTGATCGTGTTGACTAGCAGGTGACCTAGATAATTCAACAAGTAACGTTCTGATTCCATTGGATAGTTGGACAAGTAGACTACTAGTGTATAAATTGCCATTAAGCGATAAGTGGGTAAAGTCTCTATGAGCTAGGGTTTAACAAGATCACCATTGCTTTAATCCCTAAGATAGATTATAATCAGCAAATAAGGATGCTTTATGCGGATGCTTTAATTGTGACAGAATTAATGTGTCTAGGTCTTAGGATGATGTAACGCCTAAGTCTTAAGAATGATATGCCACCTCGAGAGAAGAAATCATTGCACTTAATAAACAAACCAACTTTCTAATCGGATTAATAATGGTTAATACAGTTTTCTTATATAAGGTTCGACCGCTCTTTTATCCTTTGTTATTTAGTGGGTTAAAGTGCCTTGAATGGATTTAGTCACCGACCAAAACGTGCCAGTCTATCAGGACGTATGAAAATTCCCCTTTTTCCTGTTAGAATGAATTAGGTAAAGAGGACTGATCATAGACTGACATAGGTTTAGAATAGAGTAGAATTAACATAGATTAGATAACCAAGATATTAATTAAATTGATAGATTTAACCTCGCTTCAAGTGTTCGACACCCTACTTACCACGAAACTACTACCGATCGGGTACACTGCCTGTTAAAGTGTTGTTTTTGGTTTAGTCGGCAAAATATAAATATAAAACTTGAATCAATAAAATATACACCACACAACGACACATCACTTATGATTCGCTTTCAGAATTTCATCATAATTTCATGAACATTCTTTCTAAAGAAATAATCTTGGTGTTTGTTGATTGAGTTGCACTGTATGATTCAGTTACTCTCAAATACTCCTATGATCTTCCAGCACCGACTTTGATCTACCCCGGAGCTCTTATTCCAATATTAGGAAAGTTAGGTTTAGGTGATGGATTTTGAGGTGAAAATCAACATGTTTTGAATGCTAAAAGGACTTAAGAGATAAAGCTTTTAATGAATAAGAATGAACGACAAATGATAAAGATGGCAAAATTGTCAAGAATATGGTGAAGAAGAGTTGAATGATAAGCAATGAAAAGGTTGGAGTTGAAACATGAGAGGTTTATAAGAAAGATGAAGGGTGTTTCTCCTAAACTAGGATAGAAACTAGGTCAACTCATATGTTATCGAATTTCATTCGTTGATTTTTGGTATTAAAGTAGACATCATGACCTAGTGATACAAAAGCACAACCCCTCCTAGCCACTCAAGTACTTCTCAAAAAGTATTTGTTTCATTCTCACAGAGATTATACGCATAATCTATCGACTTCTCATTCCAAGAATGTTGGTATTGAATAAAGGACAATATGATCCAGTCCTTGCTTACTAAAAGTGCGCAAGAGTCTAGAGCCAAATTGATATTCAATGAAATATATTTAAGACACAAAAGTACATTTATATTAACCATCAATAATACAAAACGGTACATAAATATGTCTTCGTGACATTTTCATGTCTTTGTGACAATGTCGGAACATTCGAGAGTGATACTATAACATAGTATTCACAATGATTGAATGGAAATCCTACCAGTGCTAACGTCATACGAACGCTAAAAGTAGGTCACTCATTTGAAAATGATTGTTTAATGATTCAAATAAGTGTTAACTAGTAATCTATGTGATCTAGGTGTTATGTGTTTCTTTAGAATTTGTTTTCAAAAACATAAAACGACATTTCTTTGATTTTATCATTGAATAGTTGTTTTACACTAAGTTCACGAAATCAATGCTTCTTTAGATTTTATGGTTATATTTCTGAATCCTTATCATTAAGATATTGATTTGATCATATTTTTCAAATAAATTCTTTGGAAATTTTCAAAGCATGATAATGTGATGAATGAACTTTATCATTAATGTGGAAGATGGTTCTTACTCTGATAATTCTCCATTCATCTTCTACAACATACACGACAGCATCTCTACCTTTCCCAAGCATGACTACTTCAACAAATCTTATAACATCAAAAGTTATTTCAACCTTCACGGGAATGATCGCAATCAACTTTGTTGGTTTGAGGGAGCTTATGGGTTATTTTAGGTGAGTATGTTTGTTGATAAAGAGAGATTCTTTGATTTTAGAGAAAGTTATATTTCCGATTTCAATTTCATGGACTTCAAATGATATTCTTCACCCGAAGCTTATTTTGGAGCTTATATGGTCATGATGTTCACGATGGATCATAATCATCATGAGGGGGAGAATATATAAGCTTTGTATTTTGATAAATATAAGGGGGAGAAAATATATAAGTATACATGGGGAGAAGTTATAAGCTTAATATTTTTAATATATAAGAAGCGAGAGAAGATATAAGCATAGAATTTGGGAGAAATTACGAGATACATCCAAGTATATAAAGGGGAGAAGATATCAGAGAAATTTAGAGATATTATGAAACAAATCAATTTGGTTGTTAATCAAGGGAGGATATAAAAGAAGTCATTTAGTTAAAGAAATCATAGTGATAAAAGTAGTTTAATTAAGAAGATAAGAATCGTATTCGAGATTGAGGTTGCTTCATTAAGTGTTTTGAATAAGCTGTAGTGTTTTGTTAATTTCAAAGATCGATCAAGATAGCTGGTTTGACATTTAAATGGAATTTACTTCTCAAGAATATCGACATTTTCTTCAACAATCAAGATCATTACTTTACTACTTCAAGAGATAGATATGTGATTGAGGGGATCTAAAAGAGTATGAAGATTCAAAGATAAAGTTAAGTGTTCAAGTCTTCTACAAAGAAAGTTTAATCAATATCATCATTTTCAAGATGTTTCGTCAGGAACATTATGAGGATGAAATCAACTTTCAAGATCAAGATCAAGATTCAGAGATAAAGATTTCTTACAAGTTGTTAAAGATTCAAGTTGCTAAAGAAGATCAAGATTAGCTTTTGAGAATGCTGATTTTAAGTTTGAAAGTAGAGTTGATACCTTCACAGAAGTATTACATAGAGGGAGATATGCTACAAGGTCGTCCTCAGCTTTCACAAAGAATTCTCAGCTTTTTTGAGCTTCAAGTAAAAGAGATCCAAATCTATCCAATCATTACATAGGGGGAGATTGTTGGAATTTAAGATAAATTCCACATTGTAATGTAGAGATAGAAAAAAAATAGATTAGGATCAATATGCATAAAAAGAAATAGTTTTGGGACTACTATTGTATTTATAGTATACTTAGTTACATCTCTAGATATAAATAAGGCATTATGCCACCACAAAGATGTAGAACTCTCCATGCCATTTCATTTGTAACTATTTCAAAGGGAAATAGGAAAATTGCAAAAATTCTCTCTCTAGACACACATACTAAATACACCATCATTTACACACACTAATCATCAATAAAGATACGTAGTTTCATTATCATGTTATGCTTATGTTTGGATTAAGTATTCATGAATAATCGTTATAGAAACTGAGTTTAGACTCAGTCGAAATTGCCTTAGGAATACTCAATCGGATTTGGCTGGAGATGAAAATGATAAAAATGAAAAATAAATTTTGAAAAGTATTTATACCTGATTCAGTATTGGTTTGACTTTTATTGACCGATTTTGATAGTTTTAATTTTTTTTTGCATTTTCAGTCCCTCAAGTTGTTATAGTTTTTACATTAAAGCTAAAATTTTCACAAACTCCCCCTTGGAATATGATACCTTCTCATGAATAGTCCAAAACTAATTTTTGTCTTTTCTAAAGCCCGGTAAATCACGAAACAGATTTACAACTCTACCTCGAATAAATATGTGTTAAGAAATTAAACTCAATTATTGTAAGAACCATGAACTAATCCATATCATAACATGTAAACACAAACACAATGAGAATACCAAAATAGAATTCAATGGTAGAGAGAGGAAGTAGAATATAGAAATTTGAAAGAAGAAGAAGAGAATGGATGGAATGTATAATCTCATAAAACAAGTAGAACATTTAACACTAGAAATGAGGAAGGAGGTCTCCTTTTATAGGGGAAGGAGCTTCTTACACTTTCCCTCTTCTAGCGATGTGGAATAAAATCCTAAAACGTATACAATATTAGATTAAGGATTCTCGTAGACTAACTAGTATACTATTACAAGGTTCGAGAATAATAATGACCATCACTTCTATAAAACGTAGGCTAGCAATCTCCCCCTAAAGGGCGGTCATTGCACATATGACTTTACTACATTGATGTCGTAAATCTTGGAACCTTTTATTCTTGAGAATTCCTTTATAGTTCCTTTTGCATGCTTGTGATCTTGGATCTTGGATCTTTATCTTGATTTCTTTGTCTTTAGCCTTGACTTTGTCTTTAATTCTAAGATCTTTAAATCTTTCTCCTTGACATCTTTGCCATCTTACTATCTTATATCTTGACCAACATGTTCATACTTTGCATCATCTTGAATGCTTGCAAACAATCTCCCTTGTTAATCTTTATCTTTAAAGTCTTGATGTCTTTAAGGAAGATATTGGATATTAGAGTTGCGGAAGTCTTTGTTTTTGTTTGATCTTGAGCTTTCTTGATTCTCGAATCTTGATGCTTATAGTATGTCATTGTAGCTTGAGCATAAGCATGTGGTAATGCATATGATGTCGCTAGAATGAGGTCATTACTTCGGCGTCAGTACCTGAATTTGAATGTTAGTGATAAACAGCAGATATGGATGATTATTGCTTTCTCATTCGTCAGTTTTGGTAACGTTAACCTTTGGTTCTGTGAGAACCATTTTACAATATAAATATTGTACATGTGATCAGGTAGATTCAATTTAGAAAAATTTCATTGACAGGTTTTCTAGCTCGGAGTGTTAGATCCTCCAAGGCAGATGCATTAGATTCATCGTACTTGCTAGTTCTTCTTACCGGAACGTCTTAAAGCAGACAACACGATAAGAGTTAATCAGTTAGTTACTATCTGAGTGATTGAGTCATCAATTAATTTACTAGACCAAAATCAATATCCAGTTGACACAAGCTTGATTTATATAGAATCTCGCAAGTCACCTACCGAAGTGCTGTTTAATGTTAACACTGGAAGGATTTTCATTCGTCACTGTGAAATACTAACGAGTATCACTCTGAATGTTCTGGCATAATCGCAAGGATAATGTATTCTTGATGATGAAAAACAAGTGTATATGGAATTGTGTCCTAATGAGATTTTTGATTTATCTAGATGGCTCTAAACTTTATAAGTGCATATTTATATTTTTGTGATCGAAGGCTGTAGCGGACTGCCACTTTTTTAATATCAACAGTCTCGTAAAGAGAAAGCCGATAGAAGCGTATTGATCTCCGTGAATAATGAATCAAACTTCTTTTGAGAGAAGCCTGAGTAGCTGGGAGGGTTTTGCATTGCATCACTGGGTCCATGATGACTTGTCTTTAGTATCATAGGCTGTGATTGGCAACAAGCGTTTAGGAGCGACAAGCGGTAAGCATTTTAGATGAAAAGCTTTTTTGGCAACACCTTAACAAGTATTTGAATATTGTTTAACCACTCTTATCTTAAATTCTTCTTGAAGAAGCATTTCAAAACTGCTCCTAGCAGTTTGTTATAAAATTACACTTGTACCCTCAAGTATAAAATTTATAATTTATTTAATTAGGTTATATGCCCTTCTTTGTAATTTTACACTTTCTAATCACAGCTTACAACTACGTTACCAAACACCTCTTTTAAACAAACAGCTACAGCTTACTGCTCCTGCTAACTGCTCTTGCTTATTACTCCTGCTACTGCTACTTCTTACTGCTACTGATACGTGTCACCAACCATACCAATAATCAACTTTGTGATTACCGATAGATTAGGCATTAGCCCGGTTTCTACCTAAGCGTATGCAGGGCTTCTTCCTTTAGACCCTTTATCCTTAAAATTCTTATTCATTATTTAACCCCTTCAATCTCGTTCTTACTTTTCTTCTTTTTTATATCATGCCTAAGGACTTCTAATCTATCTATTGGAGTGTCCCTAGGTAGATCTCTCCGGTTCTGGCAGGATCATGGAACAATACCTAACCTTAACCACCTTATATCTCCTTGAATATCATCACTTGGTCGGTTATTGGGTATTACCATCGTAGCCATAAAACCTTTTTGAAAAAACAATTAACATGTTTGAGAAATCATTTGTTTACACATTCAAAGTTTTCTAACTTACAAAAAAGCTCCCACTACACATATGCATCATAATATGAGAGATTTTTGCACATGCGAGGTTAAGAACGCACTTAAATTCAAAAGATCTTATCCGAATTAAGCATTATTGATCACATTTTAATCACCATTCTCCCCCTCAAAAATTGCATATGTTTTGAAATTTTTTATTATACAAGTGAATAAAAATACAAGTTAATGTACGTTAACTCACTTGTGGAATGAAACCGTATGGGGAAAATAATGTGGCATGACAAGTGAACCACTTGTATTTACTTTTAAATATTTATACTCCCCTTCAAAAATGGATTAGAGTGAAAAACTTGGAGATGGGAGATTATTGAGCACACAATTTTGAAAGATTTTAAATTTATCTTTTAAATTATCTTGAAAAATTATGTTCCACAAGAAATGATTTTTAATTTATCTTATGAAATATCATTTCTTTGGTGCTTCTCTGTAGCATTCAAAACATGAAATGTTTGTATGACTTTGCTCAAGACTGAGAAGATATGAACTTCTTGTAGTTTGAGGAATAATGCACATAAATGAACATTTTCCTTTCTTTGTAGTTCGAGTCTTAAGCTGACATTTACTTAGAAGTCGTATGTCCCGAGCAAGAAGATTTAAAAAAAATGCTCAGGACAAAGAAGATTTCTCTTCTTTTTAAGATAAAGCGCACTGAAGCGTGCACTTTTCTTTTCTTTAAAACCCAGTTCTGATCAGAAGTAATCACAAGTCATAGAAATATTAGAAAAGACATGTTTTAAAACATTTTAGAAACTCTCGCTCAAACTTTATTTACATTTCCGTGTCATTGTTGAACGATATATCTAGGGATATAAATATTATCGATTTACAAGAGACATGTCGGAGAAGAATATTTTTGGAATTTTTTGGAATTTTTTGGAATTTTTTAATTTTGTATTTTGCTTTTATATGTTTTATAATTTTGTATATTGATTTTCTGAGAAATATATACAAAGTGTTATTGTGATTTCACAAGACGTTTAAGCTCCTGTAGAGATAAACTGCGCATACCATGGTGACGAACCAAATAGATAAACCTTTCTACTGGAAGGTCTTTGGTGAAAATGTCAGCCAATTGGTGATCTGTCTTGACAAAATACAGTTCAGTCGTACCCTTTTCCACGTGCATCTTTATGGAATGGAAGCAGACAGCGATGAGATTAGATCTTGAGTGATGAACCGGATTGTAGGATATGGCTATGGCTGACTTTGAATCAAAATGAGAGCCATAATTCGTTAATTGTATCCACATCCAAAGGGCTAGAGCACAGCAAGCGGATAGAGACACATATTCTTCCTTTGGAGTCTCATAAACCTGCCAAGAAAAGAAGTAGAATTTGGAAACCCTTTCCTTGTAGGTTCCTGAGGGTTAGAAGCACTTGCATTAATACACACAAGTGTGTCAGACTTACTCTCGGTGTTACTGGATTCAGTTATTTTTCCACCAAGGTCAAAAATTCGTCTAGTTGGTAACCACCTAAGGCAAGTTCTAGGTTTGCTAGGCCTAGGTGAAGCAAGTCTTTCTATGGAACCTAACTTCTTCGATTTCTTGGCATTTGCCTTATGTTTCTTTTGAATTGCACTTTCTGAAACATTATCACTTTGGTTTTTCTTGCTAGAATTCATGTTATTCACATACTTAAACACACATTCATCATGATTAGCAGTAATCAAACATTGCTTACATGTAGCACAAATAACCTCAGATGTATCATTCTGAATAGTAAGCTTAATGTTATTACATGCAAATGACATATGTTTCTGATTATTAGAAAACAGTAAATTCCTATAGTGTTCTCCTACTTTCTCTAAATTATCCGAGAAGCAACTACTCTTAGACACAGAGGGGACCCTATCATTATTTGGATTGCTCCTAGGTTATAGTCTTCTGGTCTTAGCAGTATTGTCTACTCTTTTAGAAGATAAGCCACTTGTGTTGGAGTTCACATCTTTTGTAGTGATGACATGAGGTTGTGAAACAGTGATCAGTTTTGTCCTAAGGCTTGATTTTACATGTTTGTTAGGCACAAATTTGTCCACCCTAGATTTCTTAAGATGATTAATTCGAAACATTCCTGGGGCAATCAATTTGTCGTTTTTCACAACGTTTGATTCTTGACTTTTTGGTACCGAGTGTGAAGAGACTGGATTTTTCAAATCATTGTTCTCAACAAACATGGAAATAAACCGAGTTTTTAGAAATTTAGGTCGTTCAGATTTAAATGCAGTCGGTTGTCTATTGGTTTTTGAGAAATTACAAAGGCGGTTTCCCCAAGATTGATGGTTTTGCAAACTTAGTATTTGCACTCGTACCTTCCATTTCGTCTTTTTGTTTAGAAAACTTGGTATATAACTTGGCTCTTAACGTAGCGTTTTCATAAATCGTATCGTTGAGTTTTTCTTGCAAAGAGTCAGTTTTGATTTTGGTTTGAGCCCGTGTCTGTTTGATATAATCAAAAAGGTTCTTGTAAATTGACTTAAGGTATTCACTCTCTATTTCTAAAGAGAAAACCTGAAACTCTAAGGACACGTTCTCATCATTAAGTTTCTTAGATAACGAATCAAAGGAATTTGATGCACATTGAGTGTTCATACTCTTTCCCTTGAAATCTCCCAACTGAGCTTGTAACCGTTCGATTTGATGTAGCATGTCATTGTAAGCTTTATCGTACGAAATTTTGTCATATTTGCATTCCTCACACTTTTTGTACCAATTATTCCAAAAAACATTATATTCATTCTTCTTTTTAATGATACAAGTTTCAAACTTTTCTTTCGTACGTTCAAGCTTAGTTTGGAGATTTGATGTATTTTCAACAAAAATTTTTTGCACAATAGACATAATATTCTGACTAACAACTGCTATCAAGAGACGCTCGTTTTCTTTTTCCAAAACCTTGATCATAGCAAGAGATTCATCAGCTTCTTCTTCAAGAGATTTGAAGTCTCGAACAAATTTATCTGCTTCTTTCAAAAATTCCTTTTCAAAATGTATTACTCTTTCGTCAACTTGGTTACCAATAGCAATAATTTCAACCTTAAAAATCTTGTAAATCTATTGGTGAACAGGAGACAACCAATTGTTTGCATTTAATGACATTCTCGACTTTACAACATGTTAAAGAGTCACAATGGTGTCTTTAACATCATTTAGAAATTTCATTGCAACACTTGATGAAGGAGTATCATCCGAAAATTCATCATCAGGTATTAAAATGGTTTGGAAATTACGTTAGAAATACTGGCCATTTTGGAAGTATTTGAAAAATACATCTTTTCTCGTGACTTAGCCGTTTGAGAAACAAAAACCTCAGAATGTTTATTAATCTTTGCATAATTTATCGGTTTTATTTCTTTGTTAAGTTGTTTTAGTTTTAAATGACTCTCTTGAGTAAGTTACAGTGTATCCTCTTAATCATACATAGCAAGAGGATCATGATTATCTTATAATACATTGCCATTATACAAACTCTAGTGCTTTTTCTGAGCTTGCTTGAGATAGAAGGGATTTTGATAGCCAAGAGCCATTTTTTGTTCAGTGTGGTAAAACGAGTCTGGATTTGGTCAAAGCATATGCATCATTTGAATTGATTGACTTATTTTAACCAAAATGTTATCTAATTCCTTAATCTTTTTCTCAGAGTAAATTATTTTATCAAGAAGCTCATCTTCGCGTGTTTTGAAATCACTCATCAACTTTTCCCTTTCTTGTTGAAGATAGGAAACAATTGATTTTTCTTATGAAAAACTAGTTATTTAGATTTGCAATTTCGTCATTCAAAGGCGTTATCATTTTAGAAGAACACAAGTGAAGTGCATTTATCTTTATAGTAATACATTGTCTTGATAAAAAGACTTTCTATAACTATTTTCAAGTTCATAAAATTTTGCTTGATTGAATTCAACACATCTTCTTTTCCCTTATATCTTGCAAGCTCAGTGGTCAATTCGACATTTGCTTCTTTCATTTTACGATTGACCGTGTTGATTTCTCAACTTCAATGACCAAATTATTATATAATGACTTATAGAAAGCACGTGTTTCCTCAATAGTAGCAGGATGTTGTTTTACTATTCCTCCACTAGGATCCATACTAGAATCCACAGGAATGACATTACTGTCATTCTGTTAAACCAGATATGGTTCAGTAGTGGACTCGAGTAGATCAGTATATTGTTCCTCTTGAGTAAACATATTGAATATCTCATTATTTGAATAATTTTCATGTTGAAGTACCTCACCTGACCATTTGAATCATAGACGGGAGCTTTGTTAGCATGAGTACTCGATGTAGATGCTTGCTGCAAATTAGACATTAAGAAGCAGTTCACATTGACTTCTTCAATCTCTTCATTTTTAGCAGCAGCAACCATTAAATCAAATTCCCCAGCTTGGAGTTGGAACCCTGCTTCTTTCTTTTAAGCAATCAATAACTGAGTCTGAAGATAAGCAACATCCCTTCTCATTGGCCTTACTGTATAGTTCCTAGCATAATGACCCACTCCCCTACAGTTGTAACACCTTATCTAATTTCCATTATTCCCATTACCATTACCCTCAACCCATGCTACTACAACATTTCCATACCCATTCTGATTTGCAATCCCTGGAACAACAATAAGCATACTTTGATTTCTAACATTCTAAATACCCGAATTATGAACTACATTCTACCCAACTTGATTCCCTACATTTTGCACTGCATTATACCCATTCTGATTCTCTTCAATCTGCCTTGTATTGTACCCAATCTAATTTCTTATATTCTGCGCAACATAATGTCTAAACTGGTTTCCACCATTATCATCAACCATGAGCATTTGTCTGTCTTGACCCATATTCATACCATGTTGACCAATCTGTCTGTTGTGAGGGTTTGATGAAATTCTTTGGTTGTTGTTTGTTGGTGTAGAGTATTTTAGCTTAAATGCCTTAGCTATTAATGCAAGTGTCATGTTTATTGCAGTTGTGGGATCTGTTATTTCATCAAGGTGTTGCATTGGTTGTTGCATGTAGTTCGTGTTGAATGAAGGTTGTGGGACATAGTTGTTATTGGGTTGTGGATATCGCATGTAGGTAATTTGTAATGGTTGATCTAGATGAAACACTGGATATGTGTACGGAGTCTAAGTGTTTGCCATAAATGCTAAAGGATCATGTGTTTTTGTAAGTCGTTCTGATCTGATTTCATTCACCCCCTCTAGATTAATTTTCAAGAAATCGTATAACTAGTTGTAATCCACTTAATACAGATTCTTCGTTTGATGAACAATAGTGACATGTCGTTTCCATTCTGGTTGGAGATTGTTGAGAAACTTGAGATTGATGGCAATTTTCTCTGGAATATGTTTGTTTCTGGCAAAATTGTTCATTAACTTTGCAAAACGATGATAGTAAGATTGAATCGATTCCCCTTTAATAGAATTAAACCTTTACCATTCATTGAACAACTTTGCCCTTTTCTCCTGAGCCTCAATATCAGAACCTTTCATCATTTTCTAAACACGTAACCAAACCTCCTGTGTAGTGTTATAGTTGTCTACTACATCATAGATGTCTTCTGGAAGACCCATAAGGATGATATGAATTGCTTGATTATCAGCTTTCACTTGCTTTGCTTCTTTGTCAGTGAGTTCATAATTAGTCTGTAAGTGAAAATCTTCAGCTACATGAGGTATACGATATGGATCACCGAGTTCAAAGATCATTCGTCTTACATACGAACCATGAAGAATGGAGTTCTCTAGTAATTTCCTGTTAGGTTTGCTCTTTGCATAACCAAGTAGACGACTTGACCATGGAATATAGTTGTCTTTGTTGAGCATAGGAGGACGGTTTTTCAAACCAGCAGCATAAATGTCTTATTAAGTCGACATTGCAAAATGCTTTTTATGAACGGATTACGGATCTTAATATGATAAAGTTGTGTTGTGGTTTGTCTTGTTCACATTCGATTGTCAATTTCGGTGCCCAATTTCGATGAACATTTTTGGTGAAAGCCAAATTTGATGAAAACTACCCGAAATCGGACAATGTGATTCTCGGTGAAGTATTTCTAAGACAAGAGAATTTTCGAATAACACTTTTCTTGGTTAAGACTATTCTCGGTAAAGGTAATTCTCGGGCAAGTCTCTTATCGGAAAAATCCGGTGCACAATTCAAATACTGTAATCAAAAATGATAAAAAAAATTGCCCACGCCAAGATTTAAACCAAGGTCTATTTGTATTACACGAAATGAAAATACCAAACGAGCTAGGTAATTTGTTGATAAATCTTTCCCAAATCCGGTTATTAATTGCAATTTTGATGTTACTAGCTATCACAAATTCAGTAATAAAAATGATTCTTAAAAAATCGGAAATAATAGGACTCGAACCTTGGACCTTATCAAACACACAATATAACATACTAGCATTTACCATCTGAGTTAGCTAGACTTTTGGTTACATTCTTTCATTTTTGATATATAAACACAATTTTCGATGTACTTTTCTTGTATTAATTTCAATGTACTATGCTTTCCCACAATTTCGATAGTGTACAATTTGTTGAAACTAATTTCGATAGACTTTGGTACAACCTTTTCTCGGTGTCTTAACTCTTCTTTTTTCAAATTCGATGTTCTTTACATGAAAACTTAGTACTTTTTTAATTTCGGAAAAACTAACCAATACATATCAAATTCTATGCATTATCAGAAGAGTAAAATGACACAAAAAACACGATTTTTACGAGATCCAATCCAAGATTTTTCTGTAGTCTTATTGTAAACACCTTAAACAACCATAAAAATCAAAACCTTTTGCACCAAACACTCAAAAATGAGAACTTTTTAACACCGAAAATGATGAACTTTTTAGAACTAAATTGTACCTAAAATGATAAAAAGACATAAGATTTAATACCAACAAATGTAAAAGTGAATCTTAATACTTCCTAAACCTTAGACAAGATAAAACCTTAAATGGAAAGGAATATCAAAATCACTTAAAACCTGCAAAATATTTTGAACAAAAAAGAATTCTTAAAGCACAAATACAATGAGAATACCAAAAATAAACACAAACACAATGAGAATACCAAAAATAAAATGAGAATACCAAACACAATGAGAATACCAAAAATAAAATGTAAACACAACCCCTTAGCTCTGATACCACTTATAAGAATCATGAACTAATCCATATCATAACATGTAAACACAAACACAATGAGAATACCAAAAATAAAATTCGGTGGTAGAGAGAGAGGGAGGAAGTAGAATATAGAAATTAGAGATGGGAGAAGAGAATGGGTAGAATGTATAATCTCATAAAACAAGAAGAACATCCAACACTAGAAATGAGGAAGGAGGTCTCCTTTTATAGGGGAAGGAGCCTCTTACACTTTTTCTCTTCTAACGATGTGGAATAAAATCCCAAAACGTATATAATATTAGATTAATGATTCCCGCACACTAACTACTAGACTATTACAAGGTTCGGAAATAATAATGACCATCACTTTTATAAAATGTATGCTAACAGTTATGACCAAAATATATTTGGGAGATCACTGTTTTTTCTTTTCTTTTTCAAAGATTGTGATTTTTCAAAGATGACGATGTGAAACATTGTTTTCTTTTTGTGAATGGAATATTACAAACACATGTTTTAACGATGACAAAACTTTTTCATATTAATAACCCCTCCCCCAAAATCATGATCCCAGTTTATGCATTCAAGGGAAATTTTAAGAAAATACGGATCATGAATCTGAAAAAAAACAAGGAGACATGTGATTGTTTAAATATTAATGTTTTTGTATTTTTCCATTTTTTTCATTTTTATTTGTTTTTATAATTTTGAAAAATTTTCAAGAAAATATTTCTCTTTTTAATTTTTCAATTTTGAATTTTGTTTTTGAAAATTTATTTACATGTTGTGATGTATAATCTTGTGAATCAAGAAGATAATTTTGCCAGACGTTCCAACTCAGTTAGAGTCATACATCGCATACCAATTCTGTGAACTAAATACTTAAACCTTTCCTTAGGAAGAGCTTTGGTAAATAGATCAACTAATTGGTACTCGTCCTGACAAAATATTGGTACCTCGCTCAACATGCTCTTTGATAAAATGGTAATGGATGTTGATATGTTTTATACGCGAATGTTGTACCAGATTGTATAAGATAGCAATAGCACAATTCGAGTCGCAGTACATCAAAATTTTGTTGAAACGATATATGTAATCCAAAATTTGTGTTCTGATCCAAATGACTTGAGCACAGCAAGCGGATAAGGATACTTATTCAGCTTTTGCGGTTGACATCGCCATACAGTCTTGTTTCTTTTAAGATCAGCTCACCAATTTTTCTCCTAAAAAATTTATTTCTCCTTATGTGCTTTTACAATCATCATGGCACCCTGCATGGTCTGCATCTGAATATGAAATTAGTTCAAAGCCAAAGTGCTTCAGATACTACAGACCCATACTATAAGTCTGTTTTAGGTATTGAAATATCCACTTCACCTCTTTGAGGTGTTTGACCGTAGGTCATGCTTGATAAAGTGCACAAAAAAAGGTGGCAAATGCACTATTAGGTCTACTAGATGTGAGATACATAAGCCCTCTGATCATGCTATGATATTTTGTTTGATCAGTTTGAGTGCCTTGTAAATCAGCTTCTATTTTAGCATTAGCCATGGGTGTGCTAATCGAATCACAACCATCCATTTCATGATTTTTTTTAAGTTCTGAAGTATATTGTGACTGACTTATAAAGATTCCACGGGATGATTGATGAATCTGAAGTCTAAGAAAGAACTTCATTTCACCTATCATCGACATCTCTAAGTTGTTTTTCATAAGTAAACGTTTGAGGAGCCAAAAATGATGTCGTCAACATATACTTGTACAAGTAATATGTCGTCCTCGTCTCATCTTGTAAATAAGGTCGGGTCAATAATACCTTTGGTAAAGTGATTTTTGATCAGAAAAGATGACAGCTTATCATACCATGCTCGTGGAGCTTGTTTTATACCGTACATAGCTTTCTTGAGTTTCTAAACATGATTTGGAAAGTTTGGGTAAAAAAATCCATCTGGTTGGCTGACGTATACTTCTTCTTTCAATGGACCATTTAGAAATGCGATTTTGATATCCAATTGAAAGATTGTGAAGTTCTTGTGAGCAGCATAAGCAATAAACATTCATACTACTTCAATTCTAGCTATCAGAGCAAATGATTCTTCAAAGTTTATGACTTCTTCATGATGGTACCCTTTTGCAACAAGTCGAGATTTGTTTTTTATTACAGTATTCTCCACATCAGTCTTATTTTTCCATAACAACTTAAGCCCGATAATATTCTTGCCAGCGAGTCTTGCGATGAATTCCCAAACATTTAACCTTTCAAACTGATGGAGCTCGTCTTGCATCGACTCAATACAGCTATGATCTTGCATTGTTTCTTTAATGTTTTTGGGTTCAGTAATCCTCACGGTGAGTGCGTACATACATACTTCAGCATCACTAATTGAGTCTACTTCTTGTCATACTTGGTTTTGAATGGTCACCAATCGCTTGTTTGAGCGGATGAGCTTTTGTCCAAGTATGAGTTAAGGGGTGTAGTTGATTAAATTCATGCATATTTGACAGATCCTGATTCGTTGAAGATGATTCAGCTTCTTCAATCACAAGAGGACAAAATGGAGTAATGAATGTATTTCCATCAACTTCTGTATTTTCTTCTTGATTTAATTCATCAGCGAGATCGTTTGAGATTGGATAAGTTGGTTCTTCAAAAGTAAATAGTATTAGAGGTGCTTCATTGTCATCAACAATGATTGTTGACGATGAAGGTGTGTCTTCATTATTGAGAGTTGTAGGTGCAACGGAATTAGTAAACACTTCTGGTTGTCTTGACTTGTAGTCTTCCTCATAAAGTGGACCAAACAAATCGTCCAAATCTTCTTTTGATGGTGTTTTAGTTGATTCAGCTAACCAATCTTTAACAATAAAGCGGTTAGACTCGGGTTCTAAATAGTTGTGTTCAGAAGCCATTGCCATTAACTCATCAAACTTGACATGAATGGTTTCTAGAAATTTCCTTGTTTTTTGATTTTAGATCTGAAACCCTTTTGATGATTCAGAATAACCGATAAAGATCTTGATGTCTGCCTTTAGTTTCATCTTCCCAAGATCATCACGATCATTAGTTAGATAACACAACGATCCAAACACATGAAAGTACTGAATGTTGGGTTTTCTATTCTTAAGAAGCTCCAATGGAGTCTTGTTGTAACGGGTATGAACCAAAGAACAGGTTTGCGTGAAACAAGCAGTGGAAATAGCTTCAGCCCATAAGAAGTCTAGTGCTTTTTAAAAGATCGAGATTGTTCTCCCATCCTCTACAAGAGTTTGATTTCTTCTTTCAACAACACCATTTTGTTGAGGATTTCTTGCGATTGAAAATTGTTGCGTGATGCTAAGCTTTTCATAATGAGACTTTCGCTTTTCGTTTTTGAATTCTGTATCATTATCATTTCTAATATATTGAATTGTGTCTCGTAAATTCACTTGAATATGAGTAATGAACTTGATAATCATTTCTGGAGCCTCATCCTTTGTACGAAGAAAATACACCCACGTATAACGGGACTAATCATCGACAATTACTAGAATATACTTCTTGCCATTTATGCTTTCCACCCTTATTGGTTCACAAAGATCCAAGTGAAGTAATTCTAGTTTTGAATCAGTGCTTGGAACCAATTTAAGTTTAACGATGGCTTTCTTGATTTTCCCTTGCTCACAAGCAGAACACAAATGATCTTTGTCGTATTTGAACTTTAGAAGTACATCAAATAACTCTTGTTTGGTGAGATGGTTAATGGTACCAAAATTCAAATGAGAAAGTCGTCGGTGACATAACCATGATTTTGTTGATGTAACTTTAGACATTAAGCAAATGATAGAAGAAGCTGATATATCTGAGATGGCAATGGTATACAAATTTGAATCATGAGCACTCATCAAAAGATTATCTCCTTCCAGATTACGAACATAGCATATTTTGAAAAGAAATGCAACTTCTAAATCATCGTCACAAAATTGGCCTACTGAGAAGAGGTTGTGTCCAAGGCCTTCAACGTAATATACATGACATATCATAACATTGCTGATGCGGTCGTCGTAGGACTTCAACATGCCATTTTACGACTCCCTAGGCAGAGCACCTAATCGTTGTAGTAGTAGTATAGGCAAGACTCGGGGGGTTGTTATCATTCACTCGGGGACTAGGTTGGGAAGGCTTGATCAAGGTCTAACAGAATTCTAAGGGTTGAGAGAAGATTATTTTTGTGTTTTTGTATTTATAGGAAAGCAAGTAAATCATATGTTTGAGAGATTGGTTGGTTTTAGCTAATAAACTGAATATAAAATAAGCTACTGGTGATAACAATATAATGAAAGATTGTGTTTATTTAATCATGTATTACTCCTTAGATTGCTTCTCCTAGTGTTATTGCTTTGTCACACTTGTGATGATCTATGTAATTATTTCCTAAGTCATGAACGAATTACATGAACCCGCCGTCTATATTTCATATTTCTTAAGCAACCACAGATAAGGTAGTAGGAAGACTATTTCAAGGACCCTAAGAGTATATTAAGCATTGAAATATATAAAAAGTGGATCAACCAATAAAAAGGAAAGATAGTATGAAGACGTTATACAATGGAATCTCTTTCTACACCAATCTTGTTTCGCTAGACATACAATATCGATACAAGACAAATAAACTGTATTTTAAACGCTAACATGCATATCATCATAAGAAGCAACACAACTAAGAACAACAACCTCTAGGTTTCATACAATCATAAATTCAACACAATAGAAGTGTTTAGCCAAGCATGTTAAAAATAAAGCAAGAATAGATAAGAATCACACAACAAGACATATTGAATGATTAAGATAGTCTTACTTGATTAAAATATGAATTGAAGAGAGTACAATAGGGTTTTGAGGCCCTAAAATTGTCTCTAATAGCTACTAAATGAACTAGGGTTCGTCCCTTTCTTTTACTCTAAAGTTACACACTTAAAACCCTAAAAACGGATTTGTATATATAGGAAAATCGCTGTGACGGCGTCGCGTTTTAATCGTAACGCCATCATGAATAGAATATTCTAGATAATGGGTTGGATCTTGCATTCTGACGCCGTCGTGGATTCTTGTGACGCCGTCTTGGTAAGAGTTGTAACGGCGTGACGTGTAATCTGTGACGCCGTCTCCAGCCGCTGAGAACATAATCTTGAGAGATGTTGGTGTAGGTCCGTAGTCTTGTCCGTTTCTTCTCCAAATGAGCCCAAGTCACGTGTATTTCCTCCAAATGCCTTCGAAATGCTAAATACCTGAAAAGGAATGATTAAGTACCTATTTTGGGCATAAATGCACAATTTAGGGGGTTAAACGACCTCAAAAAAGTGTATAAATGACACCTCATCAAATACCCCTACACTTGGGATTTGCTTATCCTTAAGCAAATGGGCTTTTCTACCTAGACAATAACAATATGAGGGTCATTTTACCTACTCTTTTAAAGTATTTTACAACACAACCTTCTAGACCTCGTAATTAAAAGCACAGAAGATATATACTAGCACCTCACATAAGTGTTTGGGATTCTCACTTTCACTCGGGTGTATAATAAATTATAACATAAAGGGGAAACAGAAAATCAACACTCATTACGTATCAAAGTATATAAATTACCATAGGTTTGGTAAATGATCAAACCTCCACCGCTTAGGCGCAAGCATTATTCATTACTATCTAAGAGGTCTTTTAAAGGGTTGTGAGGTGTAGGTGTAAGATAACATATAATGGAAACAGAAACAGATGGGATACATTTGGGTGGCTTTAGGTGAATTTGGAGAGGAAGGGTTAGCTAATTATCTACACGAATACACGTTGGGTTGGTTGCTAAGCGATGACTCAAACAACGATATACAAACTCTACACAACTCTACATCAATCTCTTTCTTTTTCTTTTCTATTTTTTTGAATAACATAATACATCATAACATGGGGTTTATAACACGTACCCCTAAACTTGAGCTTTTACATGCTCGATATTTACAATCTAACTAATGACCTGATTTGAGGTGGATCAAAATAACATGGAGATCATCAAACAAACGTATGGGGGTATTGACTTAACTTTTCTTCCCCGTTTTTTCGCAAAATAAATATTACCATGAATCCTAATCGTCCCAAAATTGTATTGACAAGGATAAGGAGTAAGAAACCGTCTACTCAAATAATTAACTTAGGTTAAACACAATAATGTACAAAAGGTGAGTACATACGAGGTAGGCTAAGGCGATTTGGGTGTAATGATTAGTTTAAGGGTGACAATGCTCTTCGTTAATAGTCCGGCTTAACCAGAAAATTACGAGAACCGTGAAAAAGGATAGGTTCGGAGGGTTGTACTAGGGGTATCCTGCACTAATAATGAGTACATGGCAAGGGTGTGGGATAGTTATATGATCGGTGTGACCATCATAACAATTACATGTTTAAAACATGGGTTAATCCTAATGCCTCTTATCAAGCAAATCCTATACTTACTATGCGGTCTCGGGATGCATCACAAAAACAAGTTCTAGAATTTAATATACTACCGGTACACTCATATAATTTAATACCAATCTCAATGCTCCAGAAAAGGTGACAAAATGTCACACCCCCAGACAAGGCCTGGACGGAATACGTGTCCGGGGTCGAGACATCATCATATTTTGATCACAATGCACGAGAGAACGAACACTAATAGACGTTTTGAAAATCATAACTCGTTGCATTGTTTAAAAATAGATAAGTTTTACAAGATTCAAAAGAAATTAAACATTTGCGGAAGCTTAAGAAAAATGTAGCGGAAGCATAAATTGGTTTTCAAAAGACAACGAGTATGAATGATATAAGTCTTGATAAATGGCATCATATTGCACGTAGACTCCACATAGCTGTCAGAAGTCTAAAGTAATCACCTAAGAAAAAAAATCTAAAAACAGTGGCAACATAAGTTGATGTGATTCATAGGTTTAAGTAAAACATTTATGACGGTTAAAAAAACCATTTACAGAATACTGCTTCCACTCTAGTATTATGAAAAGATGTTTAACAATTTGAAATGTTCAAACAAAGTAGTGTGGACCACAAGATTTCAAAACGTATGTGACAATCTTAGCAGTATACGACTTCACATACAAAACATATGAGACTATTATAACAAATACAATATCACAAGAAAAGTATTTACTATTGCGCTAAGCTCATGATACCGAAGCTCAATTTAAAAGGAAGCATTTTATATGCCAAATAGAATTACTCACCCTAAAGCTATCTGACCAATATCACCTATTGACATTCCGACATGGTATATATCCGTTTGTTCGGACCTCCGAAACTAGTAAGCGCTACTTACCCGGATAGGGATAATTAGTCCCAATAGATCTATTTATAACACTCACGCTCACTTAACCAGTACAGTCGGTTAAGAAATTAATGGTTCATGATAGTTCGGGCATTAGTGGTCTATTCGTAACTTAGGCAACACGTAACAGGGAAAGTTAATTAAGATACTTGTGTCCATAGTAAAATCAACCATGTATTTCCAAAAGAAAGGCTTTAAGTATTTGCATCCATAAGTAAAATAAAGTGTGATATCAATCATGTAATCGAGTTTGCAAATGAACATTTATAAGAGTTTGAAATCATTAGAGTAAACAAGTTTGTAAATAAGCATGTTCTCACCCCAAAATAGTAAAGTAAAATATAAAACAAGTAAAACGTGGGGCTATGAACTCACCTTGATGTTGCAGAACAACTTGCAGGAATGCAAATAATAAGCACAACACAAACGGAAAACGGAACGGCTCGACCAAGAAGACGCAACTTAACTTAACGGCTAAGTCCTACTAGCTTAGGTTGATGAATTTGGGCGTTTCGATGGATGAGTACATCATTGCGACACATTGATAAAGGATTTGGGTTACAAGTTGTATGAGTTTGGTGGTTGGTTAAATAAAATAAATCCAAAAACAAACGCAAAGACGCAAAGTATGTAACTAATTCGAAATATATTACATATGAAAAAATAAACACTTATAAAAATTCATGATGTGAATATAAATAATAAAGACAAACAACCAAATAATAAGACGCAATATATAATACTTACAAGGTATTTATAATAAGAAACGTAAGATAAATAATTGTAACAATATAATTCGACACGTGTTCAAAAATCACTAATTAATTTATTATAGAGTTCTCGCTTAGAAGTAAACACCCGTTTTAAAGTTACGAATTAGGTGAATAACGTTTTCAAAGTTGTTACAAAAGTTATTATTTTGTTTATTAGTCGAGAATTATAAAATAATATTTTATAATTTAAGATTTCGTCACGCGTTTTAACTAAACTAATCGTCTCGTTTGTAAAATTATAGCTTTCATTTATTTACCGGTTTATTGTATCATTACAAATTAATAATATTAATACTATACCTCGTTCTTTTATCGGTTTTCAAAAATAATAAAAATTTTAATGAAAATACTAAGTATAGAAATTTTTAGAAATTTCGGCATGACCTATCTGTTTATACAACGTTTCCCATATTTACAAAATTTAACATTTTCCCCTTAATCAAATAGATGTTGCAATATCCGCGCGTATTTCAATTTATATGTATATCTAGACTAGATCAAATGATAAATAAAATAAGTAGAACCAAACACACCCTTATTAGCTATTAAACCATGAACCAAACACACCCTTATTAGCTATTAAACCATGAACCAAACACACCTTATGTGCTTGTCACGCAGCTGACCAAATGCACCCTACTCGGCTGTTTCGCAGCCAAACAAACGCACCCTACTTGGCTGTTTTGCAGCCAACCAAACGCACCATATTTGGTTGTTTCGCAGCCAAACAAACGCACCATATTTGTTGTTTAAACCCAGAAACAAACACCCATTTGGGGCTGTTAACCCCAAAACCAAACGCACCCGAAGGCTGTTAAGAATAACCAAACGCACCCCTTGGTGCTAAGAAACTAACCAAACGCACCCTGTTTGTGCTAAACAAAACCGAACGCACCCTCGGTGCTGTGAAACCCAACGCACCCTTGGTGGTTTAAGAAAACCACACGCACCCTTGTGGTGGTTTAAAAACAAACACACCCTTGGGTGGAGGCTGGTGACAGTAAGGAGTTGGTGGTGGTGACTAGGGGATGGTGAGGGTGGCTGTGGTGGTGATGGCGAATAAAGGGTGCTTGCATAAAGGTAAACACACGTTTTAAAGTTACGAATTAAATAAATGACGTTTTTAAGATTTTTACAAAACTTATTATTTTGTCTATTAGTCGAGAATTATAAAATAATACTTTATAATTTAGTATTTCGTTTTCTTGACGGTTTTTAGTTAAAATAGTTATCTCGTTTAGAAATTTAGAAATTTTAATTCTATATCTCGTTCTTTTTTCGGTTTTCTAAAATAATAGGAATTTTAAAGAAAATACTAAGTATATAAATTTTTATAAGTTTCGGCATGACCTAGTCGTTTATAAGACGTTTCCATATTAACAAAACTCAACGTTTTTCCCATTTAACCAATCCATGTTAGCAAATATCGCATGTTTCAAAATATATTTATTTAGACGAGATCAATCAAATAAATAAATTAAAATAAATTAAAATAAAAAGAACAAAACAAAACACGCCCCTTATGGCTGCGGTCAAAACCAAACGCACCCTAAATCCGGTAAACCATAAACCAAACGCACTCTAATGGGTTTTTACAAAACCAAACGCACCCTACGGTGCGACTGTGTAAACCAAACGCTCCTTAATTACTAAACCAAACACACCCTAACTGCTGCTAAACAGTGAACCAAACACCCCCTTTAAACGCAGATCCAAATGTCCCGTTTGGGCAGTTTAAACGCATAGACAAACACACCTTTGGGTGTTAATCTGCCGAAACAAACACACTCGTTGTGCTGCTATGAAAACCAAACGCACCCTAGGTGCTGATATGAAAACCAAACACACCCTTTGGTGGTGCGTGGCTGTAAGGGTGGCTGTTGTGGTGGTGTCGAGGAGGTGGTGGCGTTAGTCGTTTAAGGTGGTGGCGGTGGAGAGGTGCGTGGCGGCGGTGTTGGGGCTGCGGTGGTGAGGAGGCTGCAAGGGTGGACCAGCGGCGGTGAAGATGGTGATGATGTGGTAGCGTGGTTTGATGGTGGGGATGATGGAGGTGTGGTGGCGGCTGTGTCGTAGAGTGGCAGCCGGGGTGGTGAGGCTGCGAAGATGGTGTTGTGGTGGGTTCGGTGGATGTGGCGTGGTGTGGTATTGAGGTGGCGGACGCAGCGGTGGTTGGCCGGAATCTGGCCAAAAAGGTGGGGCGGCGCTGGAATAAGAGAAGGGAGGGAGGAGAGTATGTATGTGTATGTTAGGGTTATAAAGAAATGAGGTGAAACCCTAATGGGTTTGTTATATATAGTAGAAACTTTAAAAGAGATGTGTCAAGTGCCAAATAGATGAGGGTTAATGGTGTAATTATTTCCACAGGGACTAAAAGTGTAACTTTAGTAAAATAACGGTTCGGGACTCGTTTAGCATGGTTAACGATTGATTTAAAATCCGAAAATTTTACCGTTGCGTTTAAAATAATTTTTGCACGAAAAGTGAGTATTTACATGACTATAATTTTATAAATATTGTTAT
Organism: Tanacetum coccineum; assembly: GCA_026074375.1. Classification (NCBI taxonomy): domain Eukaryota; kingdom Viridiplantae; phylum Streptophyta; class Magnoliopsida; order Asterales; family Asteraceae; genus Tanacetum; species Tanacetum coccineum. The sequence goes on along the minus strand of BQNB010020697.1, from coordinate 34,431 downwards.
AAAATATACTTAAAATGATTACTATTTATTTATTTGGTACTATTGGGTGTCGCGGGTAAGCTTTGTTCGTAAAAATAAAACTTTTATTTGAGCATTCGCGTTTTTAAACAAACGTTTTTGAATAAAATGTAAAATAATTTATTAAATATTTTTATTTAATAAAACGTGATAATTAAATATAAAATTAATTTTTTTTGTGTCGGTACGCGTTGCATGCGGTGTTTAAAAATTTGCGATGCTATTTTAGTCATTTTCTGCTTGGTTTCGTGTCTCGGATAAAACTGAAAAGTTGTCCGAAATAGCATTTTATGTTAAATGCTAGTGTACTCCATAATTAATAACTCATTTTGGTGGGTCGTTTTTGATAAGTCAACTTAAGAATAACATATATCTTCTCCTTTTCAAGTCAAATAAGTTTGAAAAATAAATTTGTAAATGAGAGATAATAATAACAATTATGATTTATTATTTAAATACATTTCAAAAATTAACCGGCTATGCGGTAATCGTTTTTATGTGACCGTAAAAGGTCAAAAAGTCAAAAAGTCAAGTCGAAATCAAAAAGTTAAAGGGTAAAATAGTAATTTAAAGTTCTAAAATTTGCGGGGTGTGATAGTACCCACCCCTTAAAGGAATCCCGTCCCGGGATTCGATTTGAGTTAACCGATTGTGTGACCAAGAAAAGATTTAAGATTTAATAACCAGTTTTGACATGACGTTGACAAGTTCATTCAGCAATATTCGATGTTTCAACACCCCTTAGTATACATAAATCTTGGCTAGGTTTGACCAGGATATATAATCCATCGGAATAGGTATTTCAAAAAAATATCATTACAATTTTTATGATCAATATAAACGCGTTATAAAGAAAGTCTCTTGATAGTGAAAACATCAAAGGAGAAAGTGTAGGCGCATGGGTATGTCTGTATAAGGGTTTCAAATGTTTAGTGGTAGAGTCGGGTTTTTGATATCGGTAAGGTTCGACGATTAATATCGGACGAGGCTAATGAATGTAAGTATTTAACTTACTTAGGAAGCACGAGGAGGAATCATGACTCAACTCATCGTAAGAAAATGATGCGAATAAAGTATAACCGGACGGCTCCAACCGCAACTTAATAAATAGACGTGCCGTAGAACGAGAAATAATGATAATAAAGAAACGTTGCACACAACGATTTAATAACGAAATAGACAATCACATATGTTTGTGCTTTAGTTTAGTCAACAAAATGTGTCTTTACGAACTCGTTAAGTTTTTGAAGATGTTACGACGTTCTTACGAAAAGTTACTATTAATAAAAAGTTTCCATTTTAGGAAAGTTTTTAGTCTCGGGACGTTAATAGTATTTTCTAATTTAATCGCTTCCATATTTTAAAATACGAACTAGTGAAACCCTAGCGTCTAACCAAAATCCTTAGCTTGCAAGATATATATATATCTTGCAAGCTACGAATTTTGGTTAGACGCTAGGGTTTCACTAGTTCGTATTTTTAGAAACAACCAACGACATCGACTTATCATTTTTAGAAAATTCCTAAACCTTCGTTTTGATATTAAGAAGCTCCACGAATATTTTCAAAGAATTACGGCACCTATTAAACCTTTCGAAGCATTTTTAAACGTCCGTTTTACCCTCATTTAAAACTCGGACCAACAACTATATTTTTATAAATTACCCATGGACTTGACCATAAACTTGATCATAACACCGCCATATTTTCCAAATTATCCAAAATTCTTTTACGCCAATTCCATTATAATTCTAGCCTAACTTCATCGCCATTTTTGTTGCAACTCACAAATCTCACATACTCTCATCAATAACAAATTATATATCTGAAATCATCAAAATCCTCATTAAAATAATTATTCACTTTAATTATTTGAAATCATAGCACAAACATATGGAATCGCGAATCAAAAGTATAAGAATACATAGCAACCATAACTATAACAAATGATGACGAAATGCGGAGAGTGGGGACACTTCGAGAAACAATATCCCCAAAATAAAGTTCAACGAATGGGAGGAGCTCGCGGGAGAGCTTATGTGATAGGTGGCGGAATATTTTACTCAGTCTGTTAGCTCCACAGACAGTTCGTGATCGTAGGGATTTGTAATGGCAAAAGTAACAACTTAAGAATGAGATAAGGTAGTTCAAGTGAGGCCTTCAGATTGTGCTGAGTGGTAAGATATGATTGTGTTTTTAGATCTTTTTAACGGATTCCGGTGATTGTCGGGTTTGAGTTCATACTCGTGTCATATTGGATACCATTAAGCCCACTCATTTAGAATTTATTATTTACATAAAGAAGCGTCCTAATTTATTTAATTAATGAATTGATAAACTTATGGTTCGGTGATTTACAATTTATTTATTTAAATAAAAGAGGCGTCCCAATCTTTTCAAATAAAGAGATTATAAATCAGCCTACTTAATAATTTCTGACACAATATGCGTACTCAAATAATCTTCAAGGTGGTGGATGACATAATGACGCAGGTGCTCCAATGAGTATGGAACGAGTGTTTAAAACTCTCCTTTGGAGACGAAGAGTAAAACAATCAGGGGAGATCGACATAGAGTTCAAAATAGTTGGTGAGCATACGGTTAAAGTAAATAAGATAAAGGTATTATGAACGAGTTAACATAGCAATTACCGTATCAATCCTCATATTACAAGTCCCGCCCATACAAGACTTGTAATACTTAGATTCACACATAATTCCATGTAAACAAAACTGTGGCGGGTTTCGTGTAAATTGATATTGTATACGGTTATGAAAAATAAGTTCGAGACCATTGCATCGCTCACAATGACTTAGAAAAGCTTTATATATATATATATATATATATAGACAACTTCCATATATGAAATCGGGGAAATATACGTAAGCCAAACGTAAACCGCAAAGTAAAGCTGACCGCAGAGAAAAGATAAGCGCAGAGAAAAATAAACGCAGGGCAGAGGTAAACCCATATCATAGCATGCTAAAGGAAAAATGGTTCTCAGATATATGCCATAGCAAAAACACGTATAAGGCACACATAAAAGCACGTAAGGATCACATATTGATTATAGATCAGACCTAGATATTCTACCTGGTTCTCTATAACCTTGGCTCTGATACCAATCTGTTACACCCCTAGACGAGGCCTGGACGGAATACGTGTCCGGGGGCGAGACGTCATCATATTTCGAACACAAGGCACGAGAGAACGACCACTAATTGATGTTTTGAAAATCATAACTCGTTGCATTGTTTAAAAATAGATAAGTTTTACAAGATTTAAAAGAAATTAAACATTTGCGGAAGTTTAAGAAAAATGTAGTGGAAGCATAAATTGGTTTTCAAAAGACAACGAGTATGAATGAGAAATAAAATCTTGAAAAAGGGTATCATATTGCGCGTAGACTCCACATAGTACGTCAAGAAATCCAAAGCTAATCACCTGAGAAAAACATGCTAAAAACGGTCAACATAAAGTTGAATGAATTCATAGGTTTAAGTAAATCATTTATGAGGATAAAAAATGTTTAGTGAATACAGCTTCACTCAAAGTATTATGAAAAGATGTTTAACAAATTGAAATGTTCAAACAAAGTAGTGTGGACCACAAGATTTCAAAACGTATGTGACAATCTTAGCAATTTACGACTTCACATACAAAACACATGAGACTATTATAAAAAATACAATATCACATGAAAAGTATTTACTGTTGCGCTAAGCTCATGACACCGAAGCTCAATTTAAAAGGAAGCATTTTATATGCCAAATAGTCTTCCTCGCCCTAAAGGTATCTGACCAAGATCACTTAACAAAATCCGTCATGGTATACATCCGTTTGTTCGGAACCCCCGAACTAGTAAGCGCTACTTACCTGGATAAGAATAGATCTATTTATAACTCTCACGCTCACTTAACCAGTACGGTAGTTTAAGAAATTAACAGTTCATGATAGTTCGAGCATTAATGGTCTATTCGTAACTTAGGCAACATGTAACAGGGAAAGTAGATCAAAATACTTGTGTCCATAGTAAAATCAACCAATGTATTTCCAAAAGAAAGGCTTTAAGAATTTGCATCCATAAGTAAAAAGAAAGTATGATATAAATCACGTAACCAAGTTTGCAAACAAACATTTATAAAAGCTTGAAATCATTAGAGTAAACAAGTTTGTAAACGAGCATGTTCTCACCTAAAAAGTTATAAGATAAATATAAAACAAGTAAAAACGTGGGGCTATGAACTCACCTTAATGTTGTAGAACAATTAGCAAAAATACAAATAATAAGCGCATCGCAAAACGGAAAACAAAACGGCTCGACCAGAAAATGCAGCTTAACTTAACGGCTAAGTCTCACTAGCTTAGGGTGATGAATTTGGGGTTTTCCGATGGATGAGTACATCAACGCGACACATTGATAAAGGATTGAGGTTTCAAGTTGTATGCGTTTGGTGGTTGGTTAAATAAAATAAATCGAAAAGCAACGCAAAGTATGTAACATATTTCGTATATATTACATATGAAAAAGAAACTATTATATAATTCATATGGTGAATTATATAATAAAGACAAACAACCAAAAGAATAAGTCTCAATATATAATACTTTACAAGTATTATATAAGAAACGTAAGAAAAATAATTGTAACAATATAATTCGACACGTGTTCAAAAATCACTAATTAATTTAATAAAGAGTTCTCGCTTAGAAGTAAACACACGTTTTAAAGTTACGAATTAGGTAAATAACGTTTTCAAAGATTTTACAAAAGTTATTTGGTCTATTAGTCGGGAATTATAAAATAATATTTTATAATTTAAGATTTCGTCACGCGTTTTAACTAAACTAATCGTCTCGTTTGTAAAAGTATAGCTTTCGTTTATTTACCGGTTTATTGTATCATTACAAATTAATAATATTAATACTATATCTCGTTCTTTTATCGGTTCTAAAAAATAATAGAAATTTTAGTGAAAAATACTAAGTATAGAAATTTTTAGAAATTTCAGCATGACCAAATAGATGTTGCAATATCCGCGCGTGTTTCAATTTATATGTAAACAAGATCAAATAATAAATAAAATAAGTAAAATCAAACACACCCTTATTAGCTATTAAACAATGAACCAAACACACCCTACTCGGCTGTTTCGCAGCCAACCAAACACACCCTACTCGGCTGCTAAAACAGCGAAAAACAAACACCCCTTTACGGCATGAAAAACCAAACGCACCCTGGGTTGTTTTAAAAACCAAATGCACCCTAACTGTCGTTTAAACCCAGAAACAAACACCCCTTAGGGGCTGTTAACCCCAAAACCAAACACACCCAAAGGCTGTGAAACCAAACACACCCTATGGTCATTTTACACAGCCAAACGCACCCTTGTGGAGTTTGTTTTCAGAACCAAACGGACCCTAGTAGTGCTACAACCCAAACACACCCTTATGGTACAAAAACCCAGATCCAAACGCACTCGTTTTGGTTGTGATGAGGTGGCGGTAGAGTTCGGTGGAGTGGTTGCGGTGGTGAGGTGGCTGGGAGGGTGGCGGTGGCAGCGGCTGAGGATGATGACGATAGTGTACGGCTGTGACAATGAGGTGAGGGTGGTGACGTGACAGTGGTGTTGGTGTCATGGTGGAGAGGTGGAGACGAGGTGATGAAGGTGGTGTGGATATGGTGGTGTGGCCACGGTGGAGGAGGGTGGCGTGGTGGCAGCAGTGGAAGGTGGTGACGAGGTGGTGTTAGCTGCGGTGATGATGGTGTAGATGATGACGGTGTGATGGTGATGATGAAGGTGGTGGCGGCTACGTAGAGATAATGATGGTGGAGGTGTGTCAGCTGGTGGGCGTGGAGATGATGATGGAGGAGACGAGGTGGCAGCATGAGAGGTGGTGATGGAGATGTGGTGTGGCAGCGGCGGTGGATGACCGGAATCTGGCCGGAAAAAGGTGACGGCACCGGAAAATGGATAAGGAGGAGTGTGTATGTTATGACTAGTTATGAATGAATGAAACCCTAATAGGGTTTGTTTATATACACATAAGTTATAAAATGAAGTGACAAGTGCCCAATAGATCAAGGTTAATGTTGTAAATATTACCACAGGGACCAAAAGTGTAATCTTTTGTAAAATATTGATTCGGGGCCCGTTTAAGCCAGTTAACGGACGATTCAAAACACGAAAGTTGCACCGTTGCGTTCCAAATGATTTTTCCTATAAAAAAAAGTATTTACATGACTAGTATTTTATAAATGTTTTTATAAAATATTTATTATTTATTTGGGTATCATATTATTTAATTGAGGTATCAATGGGTAAGTCGTTGTCCGAAAATACAACCTTTTATATTTGAGCAATTTGCGTTTTAACAAACATATTTGAATAAAATGAAAAATAATCTATTAAATATTTTATTTACTAACAAGAGAATAATTAACAATTTAAATTTAATTATTCTTGTATCGGTGCGCGTTGCGTGCGGTGTTCAAAACTTTGCGAGGCTATTTAAATCATTTTCTGCTTGGTTTCGTGTCTCGGGTAAAACTAAAAAATTGTCCGGAATGTCATTTTACATCAAATTGCTTTAGAGTCCGAGTCTTGAAAACGTAATTTAGTGGGTCGTTTTTGATAAGTCAACTTAGGAATAATATATATCTTCTCGTTTTCAAGTCAAATAAGTTTGAAAAATAAATTTGTAAATGAGAGATAATAATAATAATTATGATTTATTATTTAAATACGTTTCAAAAATTTACCTGCTACACGGTAATCGTTTTTATGTGACCGTAAAAGGTCAAAAAGTCAAAAAGTCAAGTCGGAACCAAAAGTCAAAGAGTAAAATAGTAATTTAAAGTTCTGAAATTTGCGGGGTGTGACAACCATGATAAACAAATGTTTAACAGGGAAGGCTACTACTTATGATCGACCAAGACTTCATATGCTTCAAGTTCTATAGGGAATGGTCACAGGTGAGAATGTTAATTTTGCTGAGCTCGTCTGGGAGCTGCTACCTTTCTCTAGATTCACTAAGCTCATAATTAAACACATCCTTTCCAAGAACAACAACATATCAAAGAGACCCCATTCTTATCAACATGTGATAAAGATTGATCAAGTTCTTAGAAACCTCAAGTTTTCAAACAAAGGAGTAAAAGATCCAGTCTTTGGAATGCCAATTCCAATGGTGATGCTAAATGATGAAATTAAGGCTTCTGCTAAGTATTCAAAGTCTTTGGAAAAGTCTAAAGGATCTAAACCCGTCAAAGCTAGAAGTAGAGGTAAAGGATTGCTCAGCAAGGAAGGGGTTGAAATTACTATGGAAAGAATAAGTATTGCAAAAAGAAGACGTTCCAAGACCGTCTTTGAAAAGACTGGTCAATCTGAAGAGGTAGTTGATACGGTTGATTCAGAAGAGACAGAAGAGGATGAAGAACCTCAACTGACTAGAAGAAGACAATCTGGTGTGGTTATTTGTGGTAATGCTCACCAAGAGTTTGTTGAAGAAGTTGTGGATCACTCAAAGAAGCTGAAAAGAATTGAACTGCCATATGTTACTGCACAATTCCAGATATATTTGAAGAAAGCTAGGAAAACTAGCAAAGATGACTTCATCTCTCAAGAATGTCCTAGAGGCTCAGGTGAAGGATCTGGTGTGACTCTAGAGGTTCCTGATGAGCTAACTCATAAAAGCTTAAATGAAGGATTTAGTGTGACTCTAGCGGTTCCCGATGAGGCAATTGGAAGTTTTGACATCTCAAGTTCTGAATCTGAAAACGAAGAGAGATTCTTAACTACTGATGAAGAAAAGTCTGATGCTGATGCCGATGCTAAAAAGAAAGCTGATGATGAAAAAGAGACAGAAGAACAAGTTGAGGAGGAACAAGCTGAGGTAGAACAACCTATTGATGATCAGGGAGACAATGTAGAAGCTAGAGATGTACAACCTGAAGTTAATGTTACTAAAACTCATATAGAGAAACATGAAGCAACAATTCTAAGCTATAGTTAGACTTTATCTTCGGCTGAATATGATAATCAGTTCATTAATGATAATCCTGATTTTTCTTTTGAAAGACCCAGCTAAAGTTGAGATTCAGTCAATGGTGGATATTTTAATTCACCAAGAGAAACTCACTAAACAAAGACCTCCTTTAGTTGACACTATTATAACACTCATTCCCGAATCAACAACACTTTCACCAAAACAACCACCACAAACGCAACAAAAAAGAAGCAAAATGAAACAAATCCTCAAGAAGTCTAAGAAACCTAAAACACAAGTTGATATTGGTGAGCTAGACAGTAGAGTCGCCAAACTTGAGAAGACGGTTAATGCAATGTCTAGGTTTAATCTTCCTAAAGCAATTGACAAGTCAGTACAAGCTCATTTGAAGAATATTCTGCCTAAAGACGCTCCTGATTTTGGTAAGACAAAGCTAGAGAAAGCAGCCAAGAAGAGCATGCCAAAGTAATCAACAACACCATTTGATCAAGCAGCTCTTGATGAATTTGATCAGAAGGATAAGTTGTTCAAAATGACGAGGGAATCCAAGTCATATAATAAACATCCAGCACATAAATCCATGTATGATGCTCTTGTGCAATCACTAATTCTTGATGAGAATGACATGGATAAACAGCTATAAGATCCACCTACTCAGAAGAAGAGACGTAGAGATGACCAAGATCAAGATCCTCCAAAAGATTCTGAAATAAAGAAGAAAAGAAATGATGCTGATACGTCATCTTCTAAGAAAGGTAAAACTCAAAGCAACTCATTAAAGAGTACTAAAGTCACACCTAGACCATCTACAACTAAGAAAGTTATGGATGATGATGAAAAATTACAAGATGGTGCAGTGGATGATGCAGAAATAGAACAAGATGCTAACATGGCTGTAGATGATGTGCCACAAGATGATACTGATCCTACTCAAGACCGGTCCACATGGTTCAAGCAAGATGTTGTAGTGAGGCCTAAGACTCCTGATCCTGAATGTCATAAAGAACCAAATGCTAAAGATGCACCAAAACAGACATGGTTCAGTGAGCTCGTGAATGCTGAGAAAGACCCACTAACCTTTGATGATCTAATAGGATCTACCATTGACTTCACAAAGTTTCCTATGCACCATCTTAAGAAATACAAAATCACCAAAGCAGACTTGGAAGGACCAACATACAAGCTACTCAAAGGACCTACAAAAACAACATTTAACTGGAATACAATCTAGAGCAGTGCTACCTAGCTTTGTCAGATAAGCTTGATTGGGCAAATCCAGAAGGAGACAGATGTCCATTTGATCTAAGTAAGCCTCTACCTTTGCAAGATTATCAAGGTCGACTAATCATTCCTGTGAATTTCTTTTTTAGTAATGATCTTGAATATTTGAAATAAGAAATATAGAGAGGAAATATGCTTCATCTCTAACAAAGACAAAAGCTGCAAGGTATGATTTGGTAGGAATTGAAGAGATGATTCCAAGGCTTTGGAGCTCGGTCAAGGAGGCCTATGACAAGAATGCTGATGGGTTCCCAAATGTCAGTTATTTTACAGATGAAGAAAGAAAGCCACATCACGTCATGAAGTCTTATCAAGGTAGAAAATTCTCAATGTCACCAGGATATCAGTGGAAAAATAGTTCGGGTATGGTTATTTAAATGAGATCGTTGTACAAAGAGCTGATTAGGAGGAGTATACATTCAAAGAAGCTGATTTCTTTAGACTGGATCTGAATGACATTGAGGATATGTTTCTACTCTATATTCAACATAAGCTTCACAACCTCATCGGCGATGAAATAGTTGATCTGATGATTTCTCTACGCATATTCAATCAAAGTATCTTCATCAAGAGGAAGGTTGAAGATGTTCAACTTGGAGTAGAAAGCTATTAGAAAAAATTCAACATCACCAGGCCTCAAACCACATGTGATGGAATTTCATTCAAATAGCCGTACACCACACTTTCTGATCCAAGAGGAGTTATATATCAGAACAAGAGCAATAGAAAGAGACTAATGCGGGCTGATGAGTCGTCTCGTCCTCGCCACCCGTCATTAAGTTTACCTGAGATAAAACATGCTAAAAAGTCCAACACAAGCGTGAGTGAAATCCATAGTTTTTTAAAGTAATATAATTTGAATGCAAATGCGATATTTGGGTTATGTGATAGTACACCCATATTGAAAACATAATTTATTATAGTCATTAGCTTCATGAATCGTGCCTTATGTTTAAATAATAAATATTTCCCCTGCGGGCACCTTTGCCAAAATACCCCGTAATTTCCAATGATGTGCAATGGTTATCGTTACTAGGATACACCAACGGGATCCAACCTCATATTTATATATTCACACATTCGCGCTTACTACGGAGAGTAATTAACGTTCATGATTATGGGACTTAAAGGCAAATCAGTTACTTAGGCAATAGTTAATTGAAATAGAATGTAGAAATAATTGCATTCATGTTTATAGCATATATCTCCCTCGCGGGTTTATAAATAAGAATGAAAGGCGAGGCCAATGAACGTCACCTGAACATTATAGGAAATTGATAGCTAAGTATAGGGAATGAAAGTAACGCTCAACACGGCAAGTCACTGGTCAACCTTGGTTAATAATGTCAAGTCTTTAGTTTGATAGGTATAAGATAAGTTTTTGGATATCGATGTTGATTTTGATATAAAAATTATCATAACACCGTTCGGGCCATCATAGTTTAGAAGTCATTCAGTAAACGATGTGAGCTAAGGCAACATAAATCGTAAACCCCAACAACACGACAGAACGATACCCAAGATGAAACTTCTTATATTGAAAGGCTCCCTAGTATTGTGGTATGATATAGATCCGGGACATGATTTTTGAAAGCACATTGATGATGAATGATATAAGGATTAGAACATAAGTAGTTTTAAGCATTTTATTCAATATCTGGAGATGTTTAAGCACGTGAGTGTTTAATTAAAGATAGTCTGGTAAAAATTTTTTTTTGAAATATGATTTTATTTTGATTGTATATATAAGTTTTTAGATATCGATGTTGGAAAACTGCAAGTAGACCCCTAGGGTTTACATTTTTACGACTTTGGTCCTTCAACTTTTATTGATATACCAAGTAAACCTTGTACTTTAAAAAGTGACATAATAGACCCCTATAGTTATAACTTTGATAAAATGACATTTTTAGTCCTTTTAGTTATAAGTTTCTGAAAATTACGATATATACCCCTTGCATGGATTATAATTACAAAACATGTCCAAATTGCCATGCAAGCTTAATTTAACATTTCAATAGTCATTTATAAGTTATAATAAACTAAAATATGAAGATTTAACACAACATAAGTTTAATTTAACGATTCGTTAAGTTAAAAGGTAAAACGGGTCAAATTAGGGTTTCAAAATGAAAACGCGCGGGTTTTAAGGTCAAATTCTCTTATGACTTATCAAAGCACTTATTTTAACATTATATAAGCTTATTAGGATAGATTATAACAATAGTTTACAAGTTTAGCTCATAGTTTAAGTAAAAACATGAAATTAGGGTTTCGGGTGTACGGTTTTGGATCAAAAAGGCATAACACTTAGGTTTTTGAGTTCAAAGCTTTATATTATGATTTTATCAAGATCATATGAATATTATGACGTTATGAAAGTAGAACATAAGCTTAGAGAACCTGGTTTGAGCTTATAGCTTGGAAACGGGTCAGAATCGGGACTTTCGGCTTCGTACGGCTAGAGTAACGACTCCCGGGCTTCGTTTCTTGGTTTCTTTTGCTTCCTTTCTGTACTTGAGACTTCTTAAGATCTATTAGAATTCATATTGAGCAAGGAGTTGCTACTATGAAGGGTTATAGAGGAGGAAGTGGGGGATGAAGAAAAATGAACACACAAAGCCCCTATTTATACTTGTGCGAGTTCAAGGAGAGTAAGCAAGGCCTCATTTCTGATCTAGACACATGTACAAGCTAGTATGAGATGTGTTAAGGCTAGAAAATGAGGAGTGGAAGGTCTAGGAGTAGCTTAGATGTGTTGGATGACCCCCCTTGCTGCCGCGGCTGAATAGGGCAAAAACATGCACATGGTGCCTTCATTCTTGACTTTGGATAAGTCAAAGCTGCTTAGTAAGCTGATACAAAGAGTCTAGAAGAGTTCTTGGGTGGTCATTTGCACATGGTAGCATTTTAAATGGGTCAAAATGAGTATGGAAGTGGTTCGGGTCAAAATTGGAGCTCGACGTGTTGTTCAAGGGTTTTTCTAAGGTACATTGTGTTTATAATGATTAAGGATAGATGAAATAGGTTGTTAAGGTCTGGTATTAAAGTAATTAGCAAAGATTAGCAATTGGTTTGGGTTAAAACGGATTAGAATTGAAGAAACGAGGTCACGGGTTCAAATAGGGCTCGTTTAGGGTTTTCTTGACTTTCTTGGCTTATATTTTGCATACTCTTGATTAGGAATGATGGAATACAAATCCTAGGGCTTATATAAAGTATTATTAATGAAGTTTGGTCGTTGGTTTAAGTTAAAATGGGTTGAAATTGAGAAAACGGGTCAAAGTCACAATTAGGGCACAATTAGGGTTTTCTGGATTCGTTAAGGTTTTCTAGGCTTTGATTTCTTGCACATTGCCAAGTTAATGATAGATAATGATTTGTAAACTCATTTTATGAGTTTACAATGGCCCTTGGTTGGTTATTTGGGATTAGAATGGTTTAAAACGAGTAAACGGGTTAAATGAACCAATTAGGTATATTTAGGGTTTCTAGGATATGTTTTACGTACAAGTGAAGTAAAATGATAAAGTAATGATGAAATAATGATTGAATAGGATTGATATGATTATAAAATAAGTTATTACAACTTATTTGAGTGTTGGTTTGGGTTTACAATGGATAAAAGCCAAGAAACAGGTCATGGTTTAGAAACTAGCTCGGTTTTAGGGTTTAGGGTTTTGAATTAAGGTTTTGAGTACAAAAGCATGAATGAAAGCTTATGAATGGGATAATTAGGGTTTACATATTATAAAATGAGTGTAGTAGCTTGCTCACAAGTGATAGTGAAGAGATGAGAATGAAAACGGAGGTAAAACGGCTATTTTAGGGATTGAGCTTAATGACTTATGCATTGAGCTTTTAAGGACTTGTACTTTGATTTAAAGAGATTATATATTTCAAATAAGATGTTATATTACTTGTACATATGCTTTAGTAGCTTGTGCATTCACTTTAGGGGTTAACCCTTCTATGAGATTAGGGTTTAGGGCATCCGATAATGGTTTAAAGCCCGTTTTGATATAATGTTGCAAATGAATATTGTACCTTGTGAATAAATGATTATTATGTTATTGACTTGATATGTTTGAGTTGCTTGACCATTATGAAGATTGGATTGCCATACGTAGGTTGTCCGAGTCGTTAACTTGAGTTAGCAGGTTTTAATTGCATATTGAGATATTGGCAATGTAATGTATATAATTAAAGCGATAAATTCCCTGAAAAAGGAGAGTTCGGTATATAGTGATAGATTGTACATCATCTAACTTAATAGATGGATATTTACATTTATGAAAATTGTGGGTTGTTATAGTCTCCACCCCTTACAGAAATCTCGTCCCGAGATTTAATTAAACTTGAAGTGATGATTGAAAATAGATGAGGATATTTGGCATGAATTTCGTCTTCACGTTCCCATGTAAATTCTGGTCCTCTTTTAGAGTTCCATCGCACTTTGACTATAGGAATACGACTTCGCTTGAGTTGCTTGATCTCACGGTCCATAACTTCTACTGGTTCTTCTACAAAGTTGAGCTTGTCGTCGAGTTGAAGTTCTTTCATTGGAATAACGAGAGATTCGTCGGATAAACACTTCTTGAGATTTGAAACGTGGAAAGTATTGTGGATACTACTAAGCTTTTCAGGAAGCTCTAGTCTGTATGCCACTGGGCCAATTCGTTCAAGAATTTTGAATGGTCCAATGTATCGTGGATTAAGCTTTCCTCGTTTTCCGAATCGAAAGATACCCTTGCGAGGTGATACTTTCAACATAACACGATCGCCAACTTGAAATTCTAAAGGCTTTCGCCTTACATTGGCGTAACTTCTTTGTCGATCTCTGGCAGCTTGTAAGCGTTGACGAATTTGTACGATCTTTTTAGTGGTTTCTTGAATTATTTCTGGTCTGTAAGTTTGAGAATCTCCAACTCAGTCCAGCATAGGTGAATCGACAACTTTCGTCCATAAAGTGTTCGAACGGTGTGCCTTGATAATTGGCCATGATAACTGTTGTTGTACGAAAATTCTACCAATGGTAAATGTTTATCCCATCCTTTTTTGAAATCTATGACACAAGCTCGTAGCATGTCTTCGAGTGTTTGGATGGTTCTTTCACTTTGTCCATCGGTTTCAGGGTGATATGCTGTACTCATGTCTAATTGAGTACCTAAAGCATTTTGCAATGACTGCCAGAATCTGGATGTGAAATGACTGTCACGATCCGAGATGATAGAGAATGGGTACGCATATCGAGAGGACTATTTCTTTGATGTATATCTCGTAGAGTTTCCATTACTTTCAGTTCGCTCGAATAGGAATGAAATGTGCTGACTTGGTAAGACAATCGACAATGACCCAGATGGCATCATGTCCAGTTGAGGTTTTGGGTAGCTTTGTGACGAAATCCATTGTTATCCTTTCCCATTTCCACATAGGAATTTTCGGTTGTACCAATAAGCCGGATGGCTTTTGACATTCTGCTTTAACTCTAGAACATGTCAAACACTTGCTAACATATTCTGCGATGATTGCCTTTATGTTAGGCCACCAATAGAGTTTCTTTATATCATGGTACATCTTATCAGAACCCGGGTGAATAGAATATTTGGATTTATGAGATTCATGCATGATTAAGTCTCTTAACCGGAATGTGTAACCAGTTCGTTTTGATACAACGAAGCTCCTTTTAGGACGAATTTCAAATGATTTGTCCATTCCTCGTAGGTTCTCGTTTTTGACATTTTCTTCTTTGTGGGCTTCATTTTGGGCTTCAAGGATTTGAGATGGTAATTTTGGATGAACGGTTAGATTAATTGCTATGACTCGGAGGGTTTGATCGATTCTTCGACTTAAGGGCACTGCTACAACATTTGCCTTTCCGGGATGATAACAAATTTCACAATCATAATCTGCGAGTAATTCTAACCATCGGCGTTGCCTTATATTTAATTCTTTTTGACGAAGAATATGTTGAAGGCTTTTGTGATAGTGTAACTGTACACTTGTACGGTATAGATTGTGTCTCTAGATTTAAGAGCTGAATAATTACTGCTCATAATCGAGACGTGTGTAGTATAGTTTTCTTCATGAGGTTTGAGTTGTCGAGATGCATAAGCAATGACTTTTTCTCGTTGCATTAGTAACATCTCTAACCCTTGAAGAGATGCATCACAGTAAACGTTAAAATTATCGTTTCCATTCTGGTTATGCTAAGATTGGTGCTTCCAGGGAGTTTTTGTTTAAGGAGTTGAAAAGCTGATTCTTGTTCTTCGCCCCAGATATAACTCTTGTTTTTCTGGGTTAATTTAGTCAAAGGCTTTGCAATCTTTGAAAAACCTTCGATAAATCTTCGATAATAGCCGGCGAGTCCTAAGAATTGACGCACTTCTGTGGGAGTAGCGGGAGATGTCCAATTTTTAACGGCTTCGATTTTGGCAGGGTCAACATGAAGTCCTTGATTATCGATGAGATGACCAAGAAATTGCACGATATGTATCCAGAAATCACATTTAGAGAACTTGGCATACAATTTCTCTTTTCGGAGTAATTCCAAGATTATTCTGAGATGACTTGCATGTTCTTCTTCGTTGCGAGAATAGATAAGAATATCATCGATGAACACAATTACAAACTTATCCAGATAAGGTTTACAAACACGATTCATGAGATCCATGAATACAGCAGGTGCATTTGTTAAACCAAATGGCATGACTTGAAATTCATAGTGTCCGTATCTCGTTCTGAAAGCAGTCTTAGGAATATCTCCTTCCCTTACTCTTAGTTGATGATACCGATCTTAAGTCGATTTTTGAGTAAACGCTTGAACCTTGAAGTTGATCGGAATAAGTACTCGATCCTGGGCAATGGTTAACGTTTCTTTATGGGAGGGTTTATTCAACTCTCGGGTAAGTCGAAACACATTCTGGATTGATAAGTCTTCTTTTTTCATCAATTATGGACAGGTCCCCAAGGCGATGTACTTGGTCGAATGAAACCTCGGTCGGTGAGTTCTTGAAGTTGGTTAGATAACTCTGCAATTTGGAAGGAGACTAATCTTGAAGTTTCGAGCTATAGGTGCTGATACGGGGATTTAAGTTGAATTTGGAATTCTACTTGGCGAACGGAGGGATACAAGGTAGATCCTTCAGGAAGACATCTGGTATTCTTTTGACCTCGGAGAAATGCTTCGAGTCTTTTCTCGTCTGTTTCTTCTCCACAATTGGATTCATAAAACTTGACAACCTCGGGATATATACTTTTCGGTTTTTATACAGGATATGAGATTTAGTCGAGTTTTACTTCGATCACCTCGAATGATTAGAGTTTCACCGTCGATAGGAATGTGAACAACTTTCTCGTCACAAAGAATTTTAGCACGATATTTGGATAACCAGTCCATACCAATGACTACGTCAAAACTACCAAGTTTAATTGGCATGAGATCGATTTCAAAAGGTTGATTTAGCAAAGTTAGAGTGCAGCCTTTAATAATAGTGTTTGTGCTTACTAAGTTTCCGTCAGCCATTTTGATATTATAAAAGGTATCTATCATAATAGACGAAATATTTAGCATAGAGGCAAGCGATAAGGATATAAAACTTCTATCAGCTCCGGAATCAAATAATACCCTGACTAAATGCTGATTTAGGAGAAACATACCCGTAACGACGTTTGGGTCTTGTTGGGCATTCTTATCTCTCAGCATGTAGGCTCTTCCTTGGGAATTAATGTTGGTCTTTTGGCACTAATTTGTGTAGTGTCCTTTCTCACCACATGCATGGAAAACCACTGTCACTAGGAGTTGATTACTTCCGGTGGCTGGCTTCTTGCTTCGGCAGTTCTTGCTTAGATGGCCCATTATGTTGCAATTATTACACCTACCAGTACAGGGTACGTGTGGATGGTAATGGCACCTTTTACACAGAGGGAATCTCCACTACATACGTTTTTCTGATGATATTAAAAATTAGGCTCTACCAAGCTTTCTTGCCTTCGGTTTTGTTGTTGATGATTGTTGTAACGTTTGTTGGTGTTGCGATAGTTGCGGCGGGAATTATTGTTGAAAGTTCTTCTGTCGTCAAACTTTCTTTTGTTGTCACTCGATACTTGCATTGGAGCATGCTTAGTTACTTGATCCATTAGCCTTTGGGCTATGTTAATGGCCTCTTCTAAAGTTTGAGGTTTAGAGGCAGTAACATTTCCTTCAATGCTTCGAGGTAGACCTCTGATAAAAGCTTCCAATAGTTTATCGTTGTTTGGCACCATGTTTGGACATAGACATTACTTCTTGTATTTCTAACGATAAGGTTTAGATCATTCCTTTTCAATCTGTTTGTAAAGTTCTTCTTTCATCTTTGCTGATCTCAGTCCGGGGCAATACTTGTCGTAGAAGCCTTTTTAACTCAGTCAGGTGATTTAATTGGCTTTGCTCTATTCCCTTAGGTAGGGCATATGCATGCCACCGGAAAGCATCGTTCTGTTAAAGTACCAGTAGCAATGTTACTTTTTTTTTCTTCGACACATTGCTACGATGAGAAAACTGATTCGGTTCAATCAAACAGCGAATAAGACCTTCTGCTCCTTCGTACCATTATAAGTTAGAGGTGACAGCTAATGAACTCTTTTGTAGTTTCCAGTTTTCATGTAGGAGTTCCATAGGATCGTTGTTTCTGTTGGGATTTACTAGCACTTGCCATTGTCGCAGCTTGAGTTCTAGAGCGAGTGACACTATCAGCAACTAACTTTCTAAATGGCATCGTGGAGTCATAGATGGTGCTTTCCGATGTTGTGTCTTTTTGAAGGCTTTTACAAAAAAGATAACACGTAATAAGAATTAAACGCTTGTTCTTTTTAAAATGATTAAAAAGGAAATGCTTATTCTTGAAATGCTTAAAGATAATGCTTCATTTAAGCATTTTTAATAAGGTGATATCTAGGGTTATGTTGATGACGAATGTACGAGGTGAATGAATTGATGAGGTGAATAAAAGTGATAAGAAACAAAGGTAAGATAACGGATTGCCGATGTATTTAAGAACAACTTGCCTTAGTACTAATTTCATAGTTCAGATTGACAAGTGTTTTTATTTATAACACATCATCCCGTGGTGGTTAAGCTAAGGACTGGATTTAAACTGGAACTAGAAATAGATGATCACTGAATGCGGTTCTGGGTTCGATGTTAGTGTTCTATGAGTTTTCTATTGTCTTCTGGGTGGACGAGTTTCACTAATCATTGTGACTTCTGCCAATTCCGTAAATTGTAGCGGCTTAAGTAGATCTTATGGTTGGATCCTATTTTAAATTTCTCGGAGTTTAGTGAATCTGTGTATGAGTTGTTGGAGTTCTGCTGCTAAGCGTCAAAATCAGTTGGATTGATTATTGTTCAATTTACCGGACCTTCGATGTCGTTTTAAATCTGTTCAAAATGTTTCAGATGGAATTTCTTCTAGTTAACATTGATACCTGAATTTGCTCTTCATGCCGTTTGTAGCTATTTTCGGGAAGTTTCACCAATCTCAAGAGCTTGCAGGTTGGGATGGGGTAGATGGAGTAACTGCATGGTGATAAGTCCTTTTGGAGAAAGAACTCTTGGTTTTAGGAGGTATGATAATTGGAGCGGGATTGGTGATTTCAGTATAGAAGCTTGTAAGGCTTTCATTGTAAGGATCATCTTGGAAGTAACGGAAGGGGTCGTGAAATTAGCGGGACAATATCCAAATGAATTGAAGCATAACTGGGGAGTAAGTTTTTCCCTGAAGAGGTCGGGGTATATCCGGTGAAAGCCGGGGGGATACATAGTTTGGGAAATTGGAAGAAAAGACATCCTCCAAATTTGCAGTAGGATGGTCGAGGGAAGACATCGTTCTGTTAATAACCCAGCGATAAATAATATAAGATTTATTTAGTACATTATAATAGTTATGTATCTTTACATACCATTCCGGGAGCTATAGAGGCACGGAGGACTTTCTTGGATGAAAAAGAAAAGTAGTTATAGTTAAGGTTTTAACTTGTTTTATACGTAGGCTCTTGATACCAAATCTGTATACACCCCCATTTTTACTATTAGCGCGGAAGCTAATCTGGGGTAGTACTTCAAGGTACAAACAGTCATAATCATAGTAACCGAATCAAAAGAGGTCGTTTATGAAAATAAGTTATCATTCATTATTTCTTCAGAGTTTTTACAAAAGAGAGGTCCCAACATCTGTATTTACAAAGTGTGAATGATAACGGTTTTTCCATCTTCATGTCCTCGCCACTCCGTGCCATTAGTTACCTGAGATAAAACATGCTAAAAAGTCAACACAAGGTGAGTGAAGTCCATACGTTTTAAGTTATATAATTTGAAGCATATGCTGATATTTGGGTTTCGTTGATATACACCAGTATGAAAACATAATTTATTATTCCGATTGCTATTGAATCGATGCATAGGTTATATGTTTATATGCCCCTGCGGGCACCTTTGCCAAAATACCCGCGTGATTTCTAATGATGTGCAATTGGTTATCGTTACTGGATACACCAAAGGGGAGTCCAGCCTAAATAGATCTATTCACATCATTCGCGCTTACTACGGAGAGTAATTAACGGTTCATGATTATGGGGACTTAAAGGCAAAACAGTTACTTAGGCAATAGTAAATTGAAATAGCATACAGAAATAATTGCATTCATGTTTATAGCATGTATCCCCCTCGCGGGTTTATAAAACATTTGAAATATTGAAATGCGAGGCTATGAAACTCACTACACTCGTTATTGGGAATATTGATAGTAATGTATAGTGGATGAAAGTTCGGCATTCAACACGGCAATACAGCACCTGGGTTTAATATTGTGGCAAGTCTTAGTTTGATTGTTTATATAAGTGTTGAAAACACGAAAAGTGTCGGTTCATTCCAAAGTATTGTACAAGTCTATAGGCCCTCTTTTTTTTAGTAGTTAGTATAGGATTAGATTAGTATCTAGTCCGGCAAGGCCCTTGGGTGGCCCGATCTCAGCCCATGGGGTCCAGGCCTTACTATGTTGTATTTTTACCACCTACTCCTAGTCTTGGAGAGGGTTGGTTGTTCCATTTTCCACACACTTCATTTATACATTCATCCATATTCCATCAAGTATTTCTCTCTAACAATACAACCCACATTCACTTCTTGTTCTTGCTTGATTTAGAATTACTAGTATTCTACAATTGGTATCAGAGCCATGGAGTGGTGTGTTTAGATTTTTGTGTTTGATTTGTGTTCAAAACCTTTACAAAGAGCAAATTAGTGATTCAAATTTTTTGGCTTAAAAACCTTAAAGTTTTCATTTTTATTGTTCCTATAGGGTTAGTAATACTAGTTGTACAAGAATTTTTTGCTAAAAACCATTAAAAATCGTGTCTTTTTGAGTTTTGAAAAATTGGGTTTCGTACTAGTTAGAATCGAACTAGTGAATCGAACTAGAGGACCGAACAAGATAATCGAACGAGCTGTTGCATAGGCTGAACCGAACAAGCTACATCAGTGTCGATCGAACGAGTACTTTCTAGTTAGAATCGAACGAGTGCTTTCTAGTTAAGATCGAACGAGTGTTCTCTAGTTTGAACCGAACGAGTGTTTTTCACTAGAACCGAACGAGAGGACCGAACTAGTGGACCGAACGAGAGGATCGAACTAGCGGACCGAACGAGAGGACCGAACCAGTGAAAAACAAATTTAATTTAAACTTAACAAACTCAATTTTAAATTATACGGTTATTTCTTTGACTTGTAAAATCCCGTGAAACAAACACTTGTCTTCCCGGTTTTGTCAAGAATTGTAAAATCCCGTGTAGTTTTAATTCAAGACTCAACAATCACGTATCAAACACAATTTCTTTCTACCACCGATCGATCAATTTGTAATCTTTTGATATCACAATGACGTCTCTTCTTGCTTGATAATCAACTTCTTTGGAGGAGACAACAAACCACCGATGCTTGAAAAACACTTGTATGATTCATGGAAAAGCAGAATGGAGCTTTATATGATGAATAGACCACATGGAAGAATGATACTTGCATCTGTTGAAAAAGGACCACTTGTTTGGCCTTCAATCACTGAGGATGGAGTAACAAGGTTAAAAGAATATGTTGAACTAACTCCAGCTGAAGCCATTCAAGCAGATTGCGATATCAAGGCTATAAACATCATTCTCCAAGGCCTACCAACTGAAATCTATGCTCTTGTGAGTCAACATCGTGTGGCAAAAGATCTTTGGGAGAAGATTAAACTGTTGATGCACGGTACGTCATTAACAAACAAAGAACGTAAGTGCAAAGCTGTATGATGAATTTGATAAGTTCACTTACAAGAAAGGAGAGACGATACATGAGAAAATTACTTGAGTTCATCTTGTTACTCAATGATATGATCAATTACAAGATGCTGTTGGTAGCGTTTAAGTGAACACAAGTTCTTAAACACTGTTCCTGATGAATGGTGTAAAAATTTGTTATGATGTTAAACTGGTCAAAAGACTTGCACATACAATGTTGATAACTTCATGCTCATCTGCAACAACATGAACGACATGCAATTGTGTTCGTTTGATGCATGAACGCAAACCCTGATACTCTTGCTTAGTTGCCATCTCATCAGTTAACTAACATATCAATCTCATCTAACCTCACAACGTCCCTATCTAACATCCACGTTTCACCAGTATAAGTATTCACAGTTGTTTACTCCTTATCAACATCAACAATTCTCAAACAATCTAATCAACACCTCTTTCATTACTTATCCAACAAATGTAGTATCCAATCCACGTTCACCACAACGTTTATTCTCAAGCAACATCATCCACAGTTGGAATCTGCTACACAACTATCAACAGGCAAACACCTGAGTTTTCCCAACCAGGACTCCAGTCTAGGTTGTTCAGTGTTCAGAAGGGGGAATGATCCAATTGACGCAGAATTAATCACTGATGTCCTTTTTTAAACTGTTGTCGTCACATCCCGGTATTCCTTACTACCAACAATCAGCTGTGGACTTTCGTCAAACCCTGTCACAAGTTACACTCTATGTGGAAAAAGTGATGTGCAATCGGTTCAGGGAGACAAACTTCTTATGCTGCTGGAACAACAAGAAAATACACACCTTGGTGCAAAGTGGTAGCAACACGGGAAAACAACGGACTATTATTTGTTACAATTGCAAAGGGGAGGGTCATATTGTAAGCAGTGGCACAACAGCCCAGAGGAAAAGGGATGAAAACTGGTCAATGATAAAGTGTTGTTGGTTCAAGCTCAAGCAGGTGGACAAGCTTTAACGGAAGAAATAGAACTGTTTTGGCTGATCCAGGAATCCTGAGTTCAAACCTTTCACCAGTCATCAACCCAATGTGCTTATCAAGCGATGATCTGGATGCCTATGACTCTGATTGTGATGAACTCAATTCAGCCAAGATTGCTCTCATGGCCAATCTCTCAAGGAATGGCTCAGATGCACTCACTGAGGTACACAATCAAGATAATCTGAACTATGACTTATTCAATCAAAGTGAGCAGATCATGACGTCTTCTGAACAGTCTAATGATGTGTGTCAGTCAGAAAATCTGACATAATCGTGATAGCAAAAATATTCCTTATTTTCAGTATCTGAGTGAACAAACAAGAAACCTGTTCAGAATTCTACAGCTTTCTGCTCTAACAAGATGTTCTGATTTTAGTCTATGTTTGACATTAAATACCATGTGACGCATTGCAAACACTGTTATAAGGCTTTGACTACCGAGGCTTGGACAGATATAAAGAGAGATTAAAGATTGGATAAGAAAAGCAAAATGTTGAAAACAGTTTTCAGGATCAAATGGACAGTTTGCGAGATGAACATCTTAAAGCAAAATCTTTTCGACAAGTGCAAGAAACGGATTGTTTATGAAACAACAGTTTCCGAACTCAAAAATTGAGTTGAAATTAGAAGAAAACCAGAAATATTGATAGAGAAAGTGCTTTAGAAAAGAAATTAAGCAATTGACAAACATCATTTTCAAAAGAGGTCAATCTGCACAACTGTTCATATGATGACTAAATCTCAAAATTTGTTTTGATCATTCCTTGAACAAGTATCGGTTGAAAAACCTTTTGTCTGAAGAAAGTCGGGAGTCAATGCCAAAAGCTGTATGACGGGAATACCATTCTTAAAATGGATACTATTCTGGTTCCTGATTCTGATGAAACATTAGAGCTAAGTGAAAAGAGTCGTTCAAAAATGCTCTTGAAAGAACAAGATCCATTGTTTGTGAAACATAAAGTGAACACGAAACCATTAACTATGATATTCTTCATAACGATTACTACAAACGATTTGTTTGACAAACTGATTTATATAGTGAACATATCTATTAGAAAGCGACTTCGGTCCCTAGCTTTTAGACATCTCATTCTTCCACATCCGTCATTAGTTGAGGTTCAAAAGAACTTTCCTACAGTAAGTATGGTGATACTCAGCTTGAAAGTGCTTAAACGCTATCTTAATGGCTTTGATCAGGTTGTCAAGAAAAGAAACACTGCCACAGCTTATCACTGAGGGCACGTGGGGGTTTGAACATACATGGCTTGTTTTTCGAGATGAAATCCATTCCGTTTTTAAAAATTTAAACAAGATATCTTCAATAACTTCAAACGATACTTGGTTGAGAGAACTTGCGATCGATGTCCAAAAAGTCTTTTATCAAATGGAACAGGCTGTCGAACAACATCGCTTGGAGTCCAGAACTTTCGAAGTTAAAATGAATCAAGTTTTGAGTGAAAACGAACGACTCTTGGCACAAGCTATTGATAAGGATATTGTAAAGACTGTTGTGAATTTATCTGTGAATGCAAATGGTGAAAATGTGACTGAATGTCAAAAGTGTCTCGAACTCGAGACTGAGCTTGTCAAGAAAAAGGATTTTGTTGATAAAGAAACTTACGATAATCTTTGCAAGTGTTTTACAACTCTTGAAAAACATTGCATCACTTTGGAAGCCGATTCACAACTTAATCAAGAAATTTTTCAACAAGAAAACAGTGTTTTAAATCAAAATGCTCCGAGTTTTACACAGTTGTTCGAATTAAGTGAATTGAAAGCTCAGTCTCAAGCGAAAGACACAGTAATTGTCAAGTTGAAAGAGCAAATTAAGTCCTTAAAAGGAAATGTGGAGGATAGTTCAGTCAAAATGGACATGGATGAAATAGAGACACTTAACATAGAATTGGAACATAGAGTGACAAAACTTGTTACTGAGAATGAGCATTTGAAACAGACTTATAAACAACTTTATGACTCGATTAAACCAAAACGTGTTCAATCAAAAGAACAATGTGATGCGTTAATCAAGCAAGTCAATATAAAGTCTGGGGAGATTTCTGATTTAAATGCAAAACTTCAGGAACAAGGTTTGGTCATAGCAGCCCTAAAAAATGAGTTAAGGAAACTTAAAGGAAAAGCGTTAGATAACAAGGATACTGTGACCCACTCTGTTGATCCAAACGTGTCTAAGGATAACATGGAACCAATCACACCCAAATTGTTGAATAAAAGGACTGCTCACTCCTCGTATATTAAGCATACCCAGGAAGAAGCTTTGGTCCTTAGGGATATAGTCGAACATGTAAAAGCAAATTATCCTCAAGATCCACTTTTAGAGTCTGCCTTTAGGTATACCAAAGTCATTCAGGATTTGCTTTCACACATAAGTAGATCATGCCCTAGCATCAACAATTGTGGTCCTCAATTAATTGAGGTCATACCGAGGAAAAAGGACAAGAAAGTTAGGTTTGCCGAATCACTCACATCCTCAGAAAACACAAAAACAGACTCCACTTCAAACATAGTTTCTAACAAGCGTGTGTTGCATTCTACAGGAGTAAGACTTTCTACTAGTGCTAGCGGATCACAGCCTTCAGGCAATACCAAGAATGATAGGATTCTGCAAACACCAAGTAGTAATTCGAAGAATAAAGTAGAAGCTCACCCTAGGAACGTTAAATCTAGTTTGAATAAAAGAAATGGTACTGTTAAAGTTACTGGATCTGCGTCTGTGCAGAAATCCAAGAAACAAGATGATTCTGATTATGTCTGTGTTAACAGTAATGATTGCATGTCTTCTGATAATTTGTGTGTTTCTAATTCTTTGAATGTTGTGAAATTTCGTGCTAAACCTAAGAAGAATAAATCTAAGAAAGATATTTGGAAACCAACAGGAAAGGTATTCACTCAGATAGGATATATTTGGAGACCTACCGGTCGGACCTTCACTATTGTAGGAAATGCGTGCCCTTTAACTAGGATTACCTCTACTAATGAAGTGCCTCCTAGGAAACCAATAGTTCTAGACTCTGAATCACCCAAACCTGTGGTTAAATTGGTATACTCAAGGAAACCTAGGAAGAATAAAAATACTGAGTCCGTTAGCAAAACTAAGGTTTTATAACCATTATCTGCTAACAAACAGGAACCCAGTAAATCCTGGGGATCCACAAAAACCAATATTCCATCTTGTTGAAAATCGTTTAGTCCATCTAGGATCGTTTTACAAATAATATTGAACACGCAGCGGAATAATAAGAAAGCAATATTATCAAACAAGGTTTTTCATTCAAACGTTTCCCTATTTACCCCAACCTATAACATGGGGCTACACCAACTAATTATGGTGTACTAACTAACTAACTAACTAGACTCTCATTGGGAGAGTTCTATGTATGATGGATATTGAAACCTATGAGTCTGTGTCTCTTTATATAAGGAGAGAGCATAAGACTTTACAAAGAATTCTAATCAAACACATTAATGCTATTAATTATCATTAAGTCCATCATTAATGCTATTAATTATCATTAAGTCCATCATTAAGTTACATCTTGTAACTTCCCAATCATTAAGTCCTTCTTGATTCATTCTTTTGTTCTTTTGTCTCATCAAATCTATAATTCCCAACAGACTAACTCTTGATTGCTTCAACTTTTGCTGGGTCCACGTGAACACCCTGACTATTAATCACGTGACCGAGAAATTGCACAGAATCTAACCAAAATTCGCATTTCAAAAACTTCGCATACAGCTTCTCCTTCTGAAGTAATTCCAGAATAGTTCTTAAGTGCTCTTCATGCTCCTCCCTACAACAATCAGCAGCCTGCCAGATTTGACAGAAGAAAAGTTAGATGCTACAAATGTCTTCAATTGGGACATTTTGCTAGGGAGTGTAATGTGAAGACAGTTGATGATAAGGCTAGGTATTCTGCTTTTAAGGTCACAGAAGTTAAGACAGACGAACCAAAAGCTTTGGTCTCCGTTGATTCCATGGTGAATTGGTCAGATCATGCAGCAGAAAACACGACTGGTGAAGTTGAGAAGGTATATGGGATGATGGCTGGACTTCATGCTGATAGTGCTGATGCTTCTGATGCTGCTGCTGAGTTTGCTATGATGGGGATTTCTCCTAAGGTACAAAATTGTCCCCTTGGTTGTGATTCTAAGATTAATGATCTTAATCAATGAATAACTCAATCTTGATAGATTGTATAATGATTGTTACATTAAAGTTCAGGCATATCAGCATGCGGTTAAAACATTAGAATCACAAAAAGATTGGTATCATAAAACTCAGATTGCATTAGAAGAAAAGATTAGGGTTTTATCTGCTAATCTAGAAAACACCACTAACACACTGAGCTATACTGAAAAATTACATGATCAGGCACAAAAAGAAAAGAAAGAATGGGAAGTCAAGTTTAGAAGCGACATTAATGCAGAATTTGAAAATGGAAGGAATCTCCAGAACTTAAAAAAAATTATAATAGAATAACTCTATTTCTAAAAACTAAAATTGGCCCTAGATTTCAAAGAGTACTTGGAGTAGATGACGTGGTTTGATTTGTTCCACACCTAGTTCCTTTACTCCACCCTGTTAGAAGGAGGATAAACCTCTTTACTCAAGGTTTGTCAAGGCTGGGGAAATGCATGCTGTTCCTCCTCCTATAACTGGAACTTATATGCCCAGCCCATACCAGTCTGACATAGAAGAAACACAGGTAAGTTATGGTTCAAAGTCTGGTAACAAAACTTCTGAAACTATTTCAGAATCTAATGACTTTGTCTCTTGTGATAACAGTTGACAAGTCCCTTCAGACGCAGAGACCATGAACCTGTGATTCAAGCCTTCAAGACCCAGACCAAAGACATCCCACCTTCTGTTGATATCCAGACTTTGCAGAAGTCTGATGTGAAAATTCACTACTCAATCCTAGTTTTTCTTGTTCGGTAGATGTAAAATCTCCTAGGATTATTTGTAATAAAGTGGAGTGAACAATAGGAAAAGCGTGTAAAAACAATTTTGTGCGTGTTTAAAAATGTTTTGTTTGGCAGTAAATTGCATTTGATTAAAGATGTGACTTTATAACTGTGTAGATTCTGTCCCTTGTAAATTTAAGCAGCATCTGTTCCTGCTGGTAGTAGTAATTCGTCAGCATCTGTTACTGCTGATGGACCTGATCCTGCTGCTAGTAGAAACAGACCAGCAGTCGTTTCTGCTGGTAGACCAAATCCTACTGAAAGGGTTAAACAACCTGCTGGTTGGTCTAAACGACCAGCACCTGTTTCTGCTGGTTGGCTTAATCCTGCTGCTCGACCATTTTTCAGACCATCATCTGTACATTTTAATAATATGTATTGGCCTAACGTATATGACCCTATGTACATGAATAAGGGACGATGGGGTACTGCTGTTAAGACCTCAGCAGGTTACTCTTGGAGGAATAACAGACCAAAATTTTGGAAGTCCAAGAGTAATGGTGGATCTCATCAATCCACATGGTTTCACACTTAATGATCCACAAGGCAGGCTCAAGTCAGAATTGGCTTGGGTCTCTCAAGTGTACTAATGATTTTGTTGTATGATTTGTAGGGTGATCCTAGTACAGATAATGACATAGGTATAGACAGTGGTGCACAAGAAGTTATGATCAGGAAACAAGGAGAAGCTTGATGATTTTGTGCAGGTCAAGGGAGGCATTGTCAAATTTGGAGGTGGAGATGGTAGAATATCAGGAAAAGGCACCATAAGGACATCAAAGCTTGACTTTGAAAATGTCTACTATGTTGAAGAGCTGCAACACTTTAACTTGTTCTCTGTATCCCAAATTTGTGATAAAAAGAACAAAGTTCTCTTCACAGACACTGCTTGTTTGGTGCTTACAGAAGAATTCCAATTACCTGATGAAAGTCAGGTAGTACTCAGAATTCCTAGGGAACGTGATCTCTACACCTTCAGCATCTCAGAACTACAACCAGAACAAAATGTTACTTGTTTAGTGGCAAAAGCATCCTTGGATGAATCCACCAGATGGCACAGAAGGATGGCTCATGTGAACTTCAAAACAATCAACAAGTTAGCTAAGGAAGGTCTGGTTGTTTTTTTTTTTTCCATGGGTAACCGTCTTTTTTTTTAAGATGTCACCAATGAACACAACTGTGTTGCCTGCAACAAAGGAAAGCAACATAAGGCTTCTTATAAGCATATTTCTGCTGTGAGACTTATTACTGAAACTCTGCAATTGCTGCATATGGACCTTTTTGGTCACCTCCAATTATAGGAGTATTGGACTCCAAGAAGTACTACTCCTTAGTGGTTACTGATGACTTTAGCAGGTTTACGTGGACTTTCTTTTTGGGTACTAAGGATGAAACATTCTATGTCCTTAAAGAATTTATTGCATTAATAGAAAACCAGCTGAATAAAAAGGTTAAAGGAATAAGGTGTGATAATGGGACAGAGTTCAAAAATGCAAAACTTATTGAACTCTGTGGGGAAAAGGGAATTAAGAGGGACTATAGTAATCCCAGAACCCCACAACAGAATGGGGTTGCTGAGAGGAAAAATAGGACTCTTATAGAGGCTGCTAGAACCATGTTGGCGGACTCTAAATTGCCTACCATGTTTTGGACTGAGGCTGTTAGCACGGCTTGCTATGTTTTAAACAGGGTGTCTATTACTAATCCCCATAATAAAACACCTTATGAATTGATATCTGGGAAGGTTCCTCAGATAGGTCATCTTAAACCTTTTGGGTGTCAAGTAACTATCCTTAATACAAGTGACTATTTGGGAAAATTTGAGGGTAAAGCTGATGAAGGTTATCTTGTTGGTTATGCTCCAAATAGCAAGGCCTATAGGGTTTATAATTTAACTAACAAGAGGGTAGAGGAGACCTTGAATCTGAGATTTTTAGAAGATAAACCCAATGATCAGGGAATTGGTCATGAGTGGTACTTTGACCTTGACTATTTAACTGATTCATTAGGTTATACTCGTTTTAAAACTAACAAACCTGCAGGTGCTCAAGAAACTAACATAAATGCAGGTACACAAGATACTGACTCAGATTCAGAAGTGGATGAACAAGTGATAGTGGTTCCTTCATTTCCTTCTAACAGTTTTGCAGGTCCTTCATCAAGCAATGGTCCTAGTGTTATGGAACAGCAACAGCAGAAATACTATCTCAAGCTGAAGCTGAAATTCGAAACCAAGGTGTTTCTGCTGTTCGGGATCCTGCTGGCATTGATTCTGCTGTTAGGGATACTGCTGCCTTTAATTCTGCTGGTGGTGTATCTGCTGGAAGTCCTTCTGCTGGTAGTGCTCCTGCTGGTAGTAATCCTGCTGATAGTTTTCAACCTGCTGGTAGTCTTGAACCTGCTGGTAGTCTTGAACCTGCTGATGAGTGCAATCCTGCTGTCAGTTCATCTGTTTCTGCTGACTTCATCCCTGTATATGCTGATGAGTCTACACTTCCTCCTGGTCACTCATTGGGCTCAAGTGCAAACACCACACGTTTTCCACTCCCTTCTGATGTGTGCATGGATCAACTCTCATCTGGCATCTTCACATCTTCCTCGTATGATGATGACTTTCGTGCTACTCTTACGAATTTAGCACCTGTTGTTGACGTAAATCCAGTTCCTACAAGAAGGGTGAATACAATTCATCCTCAGTCACAGATTCTTGGTGATCTCGCTTCTCCAGTTCTGACAAGAAGCAGAGCTCAAAAATCCAAGTTTGGTGAAAGTGCTTTCATTGGATATATTCAAAATCAACAAAGGACCAATCATACAGATCATCTTCATTGTCTGTTTGGTTGCTTCCTTTCACAATTAGAACCAACCAGTATAGCTAAAGCACTTGAGGATTGATAAGTGCTTAATTACACATATCTTTTACCTCTAAAAACGAGCTTAAATGACCAAAAACAGACAAAAACTG
>BQNB010020696.1:21147-65167 GCA_026074375.1 Tanacetum coccineum | reverse complement strand
TTGTTTCCCTTTTCACACTTAGAATTTTAAGCATTTGCCTTTTTCGTCCTTAAGTGTGGGGGTGGCACCCGACATTTTTGAATATTGAGGCCAATTTTCAGTTCTAAGTGTGGGGGGATTTCTATCGAAATTGATCATACCTGTACCTGTCTGTGTCCCACGCATCCCCGTTTTAACCAAAATTTTGCTTTATTTTATATTATATATATATATATATATATATATATATATATGTAAATTAATTAATAATAAAAAATGATGGTATACAAATATTTTTAAATAAGTAGGCCCGTAGGCTAGAACTAGGGAATTTTTGACTTGACTGAGTTTTGCACTCTAGCTTTCCCCTTTAGCTTTCGAGACTAAGCGTTTGCAAGACTTTAAAATTTTGCAAAGAACGAAAAATGATAGAGTTGAATATAAGTTAGATGCTAAGCGTGGAGTAGTTGGATATCTTTAGAGCTCATAGAGGTTAATTGTGGCTTTTTGGTCCCATCAGCTTAAAAACTATAAAAACATAATTTTCAATAAATAAAGTTGCTTGGTTTTTACAATTCTTAGTTTTTAATCACTTCGTAGAGATTCCTTCTGATGAAAATAAGGTACACATCGAGGTTCTGTCAGTGTTGTGAGGAAATAGGCTATCGATTATTGACGGCTCGCTCCCGTTGTCTAGGTAGTTAAAAGACCACAGGGTTCAAAATTTGGCTATAATAATAATAATAATAATAATCTCTTTTATTCTAATGAAGTGATGATAATATAAAATAATAATAATAATAATAATAATAATAATGTGATAACCGAAGCTGAAATAAGACCATTATTTCTTGTCGGTTCGCTCCCGATGTTGTAGTCGTTTAAAGGGTGGAGGTAACAATAATAATAATGATAATCCGAGACTGATAAAAGTTTGCTGTTTCCTGTCGGTTCGCTCCCGATGTTGCAGCCTTCAAAAGGTCAAGGAAATTTCTGAGGTCGAAATAAGACTACTGTTTCATGTCGATTCACTCCTGATGTTGCAGTTGTTTAAAGGACCGAGGGCTAATATTGTTGCATTAATAATAATAATAATAATAATGTGATAACCGAAGCTGAAATAAGACCATTATTTCTTGTCGGTTCGCTCCCGATGTTGTAGTCGTTTAAAGGGTGGAGGTAACAATAATAATAATGATAATCCGAGACTGATAAAAGTTTGCTGTTTCCTGTCGGTTCGCTCCCGATGTTGCAGCCTTCAAAAGGTCAAGGAAATTTCTGAGGTCGAAATAAGACTACTGTTTCATGTCGATTCACTCCTGATGTTGCAGTTGTTTAAAGGACCGAGGGCTAATATTGTTGCATTAATAATAATAATAAAAAAAGCCAAATTTCGACTCTGGGGTTATCTAAATAAAGCCTCCGTCTCTGGACTCGTAGTTGAGTTGTTTCTAATGAAATAAAAAGGATAACCCCTAAATCATGCGAAATTAGAACCTTAATGTGGACCTTATTTTCACTATATCGTCTTTTTAGGAAAGGATTTCAAACTAATTATGGGTTAAATCGGTCATCTTTATAAAAATAAGGCCATAATTTATTAAAATAAGTGATCTCGTTTCACATTATGTTAACACAAATAATGTCTAAAAATGTTATCTATATTTTTTGACCTCTCATTGTTTTGATAATAACAAAAAGTAAAAAAGTTTACGATAAAAATAAACGTTCACAAATTATTAAGTGTAAAATTCCATTTCTAAGATTAGTGATCACTTAAGGTATGGACAAACAAAATCATTAAGCATGATTAGTGATCAAGAAAATATTTTTCTCTTAAATCTCACTTTTATTATACAAAAGTATTTTCACAAGAAATACATATTCAAAATATTTTCTAATTAAAAGAAAAGTTTTATTTAAAAACTTAAATTTGAATTTCAAATTTTCCCCTAAAATGGAAGGTTCCATAGCAGATACAACCTTCCCCATAAAAAGACAAAAACAAAAGCGTAGTCTACTGGGCGGCCCCCAAATATATCTGGGACCGCCGAGACCGCCCTCAGTGACCGTTGGAATCTCTTGGCTATAAATACTGCACTATTGCTGGCAGAAAAACTGACCTCTTTGCACGAATTTTCTCACACTTCTTTCTCTCTCTAAAAACCTTATTTCTCTCACTAAATATCTTGATCAGTAACATCTCTTGATCTTGTTTCTTATCTTCCTCATCTCATCTCTCCTCTTTATCAAGTGCAAGAGAAGAACACTCGTATTCGCCAAGAAACGAAGTGTTATTTAGTGATCTCTCCTCACTTCTCCTAAGTACTAAATCTCTATTGTATTTATCTTGTGTATTTGTGTGATTCGGATTGTGTGTAAATTCGATTGTGTAGATCTTATGATTGTGTATATCTTGTGAAGTGGTAGATTGGTTCTAGCTAAGATTAGGACTCGACATTTAGCTTAGTGTCGGAAAATAACGTAAGCGATGTGTAAACGGTTTTCTCCGCCTAAAGGGAGCTTGTTGACATAGTGAAATCTCGAGTATGATACTTGGGGAGTGGAGTAGGGCGAAGAGGTGCTTCGTAGCTGAACCACTATAAAATCTTGGCATCTTGGTTTGATTGTTCTTCTCCTTATCTCTTCATTATTACTCCCTCCGTCCCTAAATAAGTGTCTACTATTGACTTTTAAAGTCTTTTTCCATCAACTTTGACCTTAAATTATTTTGTTTGTGTTATATAATAGTTAATGAAAACTATATCAATGAAAATACATTTAAAACCCAATCTATTCATATATTTTGCATCAAGTATTATATAACACAAAAAGAAATAATTAAGGTCAAAGTTACAAAAGAATAACTTTAAAAGTCAATAGTGGACACTTATTTAGGGACGGAGGGAGTATTATCATTGTTATTTAGTATTAGCTTAGATTGTTATATTATTGGTTCATATTGTTGGTTGGTTAAACATACAACTCGAATCTAAATCTTTTGAAAACAAACTTTTAAAACGTAAAACAAACTTGTAAACTATTCAACCCCCCCTTCTAGTTTCCACAATTGGTATCAGAAGCCAAGGTCACTCAAGATTTTTAAAATATATTATATTTTAAAGCTTGGATCGATCTATGGATTCCGACAAATATCTAGAAGGGCAATCCATGCAAAGACCACCACTTTTTAAAAGTGATAATTTTATTTATTGGAAAAATAGATTCGAGACATATGTTAAATCAAAAGATCTAGATCTTTGGCATGTTATTACTAACGGGGATTTTTAACCTATTATTCAAAATCCAGAAACCAAACTTGATGAGGTTGTCCCTTTTGAAAAACAAATCGATGATCTTAAAAGAAGGCTTGCAAAAAACAATGAAGCCAACATGGTTATTTACATTGCTTTGTCAAGAAAAGAATATGAAAGAATTTTCATGTGTAATACGGCAAAAGATATTTGGAAAACTTTGTTAATCACCCATCAAAGTAATAGTGAAGTCAAAGATAATAAGATCAACCTTTTGGTTCAAGAATATGAACAATTCGTCATTTCCGAAGACGAATCTATAGATAGTGCTTTTGCTAGATTTAATACTATTATTACTAGTCTGAAAGCTCTTGATGAAGGTTACTCTAGCACGAACTATGTTAGGAAGTTTCTTAGGCTCTACATACTAAATGGAGAGCAAAAGTGAGGCGATTAAAGAGTCGAAAGACTTAACATCACTATCTCTTGATGAGCTCATTGGAAACCTCAAAGTCCATGAGATGATCATCAAGAAAGATTCTGTTGGGAATTAGAGGCTTCTACAACTTAATGATATTGGTTTAAGTTTGTGCTGCTGCTGAAGATTAGAGAAAATAGACTAAGTCATTAGTACTGTTAATGTAATAGTTAGTATTGTCAGTACAAAGTGTTAGTACTATCAGTTTATTAGTACTGTTAGTTATATAGTTAGTACTGTTAGTATAAATAGTTAGTATTGCTAATGTGATATACATGAGATATATTAGGAATAGATATGCATTGATTAGTAGACGCCTTTTGTAAGCCCATTAAGGTTTCTTGGTGTATAAAAGAAACCATACGGCATAGTTAGAGATATAGCTAGAAATAGTATCTCATAGTTAGTGGTTTTATAGCTTCAAGGTTATCTTGTAACTCTATCACTATTCAGGGTGATTGTTTTATATTGACGCTGAAAGTTTAGTAAAATCTTGTTTACTGTTTTATTGTTCTTCTTAGTATTGCAAACTAGATTCCACATAGTTTGTGATATTCTCAATCTTAGTTTCTACTATAGTTGTCTTGGATCTATCGAACACAACTAAGCTTTAACAAGTTAAATAAGATCTGTTCAGAAGGGATCAACATGTGGTATTGGAGCTTGTTGAGAAACTTTGAATAAGAAGAACTCTAACTCTACTCAAGATCTGTTAGTCAAAGAAAAGATGGAGTCACAATCAGAAACTACCCAAACGGTGTCTGCACTAAAACATCCAGTACTCAAAACTGGGGAGTATGATCTATGGAGCATGAGGATGGAACAATACCTTACTTTTACCGATCATGCCCTTTGGGAGGTAATAGTAAATGGTGATTCAGTTTCACTAGTTGCATCAGCTAGTGCTGAAGGTTTAATTCCTCCTAAAACTGCTAAGCAAAAGTGAGCAAGGAAAAATGAAACTAAAGCAAAAATCACTTTTATGCTAGCCATTCATGATGAGCACCTACTGAAGTTTCATGCATGAAGATGAAAGTCCTTTGGGAAGCTATCAAGAATTGGTTTTGGAGGCAACACGATCAAAGAAGATGAAGAGAACCATTCTTAAGCCAGAATAATAGAAAACTTTCGCTTCATCAAGTCAAAAAAAGGACTGAAACATATGCTGCTGATGATCTGAAGAAATGGATTCAAATGGCAAGTGGCAATGCTTACCATGAGAGTTAAGATGTTCATAAAGAAGATAGGAAGGAAGCTGGATTTAAATGACAAAGAGACTGTTGGCTTTGACAGGTCAAAGGTTGAATGCTACAACTGCCATAGGAGAGGTCATTTTGTTAGAGAATGCAGGGCACCAAGGAATCAGGGGAATAGAAATAGAGATGCTCCAAGAAGGAATGCTCTAGTGGACATATCTACTACAAATGCCTTGGTTGTTTAAAATGGGATAGGTGGTTATGATTGGAGCTTTCAGGCTGAAGAAGGACTCACAAACTTTGCTCTAATGGGCTATACATCTCAAGGTTTATCAAGTTCATCAAGTTCAGACTCTGAGGTACATACTTGCTCTAAAGATTGTTCAAAATCATATGAAGCTCTTTAAAAATAGTATGATCAACAGCGTGAAGCTCTTAATAAATCTAATCTAGAAATAATAGGTTATCAAATGGGATTAGAATCATTAGAAGCTAGGATAGTGGTTCATGAAAAGAATGAAGCTGTTTATGAAGAAGATATTGCACTTTTAAAATATGATGTACAAGTAAAAGATATTTCTATAAAAGAGCTTAAAAATCAGTTAGAAAATGCTTTAAAAGAAAAAGATGATTTGAAACTTAAACTAGAAAAGTTTGAAACATCTTCTAAGAACCTAACTAATCTGATAAATAGTCAAATAAGTGCTAAATACAAGACTGGTCTTGGTTCTGATGGTCAAATGAATGAAAGTGATTTGAATGATATTCATGTGAATGAGAGTGAAGTGCTTGATAATGTGTTTGATAGTGTGTTTGACAGTCATGAAAGTAATGGGGATCATAATTAAGTAAATGATAGGTTTAAAAAGGGTGAGGGATATCATGCAGTTCCCCCTCCCTACACTGGGAACTACATGCCCCCAAGAGCTGACTTATCCTTTGCTGGGTTAGATGATTATGTCTTTAAGTCTACAGTAAGTGAAACTATTACTAGTGTGTCTAAAATTGATACAATTGCATCTAAAACTAGTAAGGATAGTGTGGAAAACCTAAAACTGTTAGTTCTAGTGCTCCTCTCATTGAGGAATGGGAATCAGATAGTGAAGATGAAAATATGTTTAAGCCTAAAGAAGTAAAGATAACAGTTAAACCTAGCTTTGAAAAGATTGAATTTGATAATGCTAGGAATACAACTGTTGAAAAACCAAGGAAGTTCAGTCTCAGTCAGAGTCTTAGGGTTAACAAAAGAAATTGGAATGGTTTAATGACTTAGAGAGTAGGGGATGGTTTTGAGTTTAAAAAAAAGCTTGTTTTGTATGTGGAAGTCTCAACCATTTAATCAAAGACTATGATTTTTATGAAAATAAATGATGGAAAAATCAGTGTTGAATAATAAAGGAAAGATTATTGGTCCAATTAAAATTAGAAGTTTGGGACAATACAGCAAGGATGTATAACCAAAGTAAATTGATTCACCCACATCCTAAAAGAAATTTTGTTTTAGCTGCAGTCTTAACAAAGTCTGGACAAGTACCAATTAATGCTGCTAAGCAAAGCTCTCATAGAGCAGCAGTATCAGTTAGTGCTGCCAGGTGTGTTAATACTGTTGCACCAAATGTGAATGATGCATTACCAACATAATATTCTTATTTTAAAGCACATTCACCTGTAAGAAGGTTTTTTAACCAAAAATCAGCAGCTAAAACCAATAATTTTAAAGAAAAAGTTAATACTGGTAGGTTTAATAATGTAACTACTGCTGGGCCAAAAGTAGTAGTTAGTGCTGTTGAGGGAAATAGGGATAATGCTATTAAGTCCTCAACATGCTGGATTTGGAGACCAAAAGGAAATTTAATAGACCTTATCTCCAAAGACAGTGGATCATACACTCTTAAAAGATTTGACTATGTTGATCCACAAGGCAGACTCAAGTCAGTAACGGCTTGGGTCCCCAAGAGAAACTAATTCTCTTATTTTGAGTGCAGGGTAATCCACAATATGCTTTACAGGATCAAGGGATTTTTGACAGTGGATGCTCCAGACATATGACTGGGAACAAGTCCCACGTCACAGATTATCAAGAAATTGATGGTGGATTTGTTGCATTTGGAGGAAATGCTAAAAGAGGTAAAATTACTGGAAAAGGTAAACTTAGGACTGGAAAATTAGACTTTGAAGATGTGTATTTTGTGAAGGAACTTAAGTTTAACCTTTTTAGTGTCTCACAAATGTGTGACAAGAAAAACAGTGTTCTTTTTACTAACACTAAATATGTTGTTCTTTCTCCTGACTTTAAGCTTCTTGATGAAAGTCAAGTCTTGCTTAAGGTTCCTAGAAACAACAACATGTACAGTTTTGATTTAAAGAATGTTGTTCCATTAGGAGGTCTAACTTATTTATTTGCAAAGGCCACTTTAGATGAGTCTAATTTATGGCATTGAAGGCTTGGTCATATAAACTTTAAAATTATGAACAAACTTGTAAGGGGAAACCTTGTAAGAGGTTTGCCTTTAAATCTTTTTGAAAAAGACCATACATGTGTTGCTTGTCAGAAAGGAAAGCAACACAAAGCCTCCTGTAAGACCAAGACTGTGAGTTCTATTTGCAAACCTTTACAATTATTACATATGGATTTATTTGGCCCAGTTTCTATAAGGAGTATAAATAAAAAGTCTTACTACCTAGTTGTCATTGATGACTTTAGTAGATTCAGTTGGGTTTTCTTTTTGGCCACTAAGGATGAGACTCTAGAGATCCTTAAGAACTTCATAACTGGCATAGAAAACCAAATAGATCATAAGGTTAAAACAATCAAATGTGACAATGGAACTGAATTCAAGAATAGGATTATGGATGAATGAGTTCTGTGAAATGAAGGGTATTAGGAGGGAATTCAGTGTTGCTAGGACTCCTTAGCAAAATAGTGTTGCTGAAAAGAAAAATAAGACACTAATAGAGGTAGCTAGGACTGTGCTAGCAGATTCCAAATTGCCAACTACCTTTTGGGCTAAAGCAGTTAATACTGCTTGCTATGTCCAAAATAGGATGTTAGTTATCAAGCCTTACAACAAGACCCCTTATGAACTTTTTCTAGGTAGAAAACCTGCCTTAAGCTTCATGAGATTGGGTGTCTTGTAACAATCCTTAATACCTTAGATCACCTAGGTAAGTTTGATGGGAAGTCCGATGATGGATTCTTTGTAGGATACTCTATCAATAGTAAAGCATTTAGAGTATTTAACACTAGAACCAGATTTGTAGAGGAGAACCTGCACATAAATTTTCTTGAAAACAAACAAAATGTTGCAGGAACAGGACCTAACTGGATATTTGATATTGATACTCTAACCATGTCTATGAATTATCAACAAGTTTCTGCAGGGAATCAAACTAATGGTAATGCAGGTACCAAAGCATATATTGATGCAGGACAAGCTGGAAAGAAGACAGTTCCTGGTCCACAATATGTACTGCTACCATTTTGACTTCTGATTCTCAAGGTCCAAAGAGATTAGAAGATGAGGTTGCTGATGATGCTGGACAGAAGAATGGATTTTTGGATCCAGAAAAAGCAGGTGACAAAAATGGTCAAGAGAAGGATGTTAGAGATCAAGAAGAGGCTCTTAGAAAACAATTTGAACAAGAATTTGAAAGATTGTCTGGTCAATGGGAGGCTACTAACACTAACATCACTAACAGACTTACTACTGTTAGTTCATCAATTAATGATGTTAGTTCTTCTTTTACTACTGTGGATCCAGGAAGAGAAAGAGCCCAAAGGAATGAGTTTGAAAGTATGTTTGGACAAGACAAGGATACTAATGGTAACAATATCTATAGGATGTTCACTCCTGATAGTGTTACTGGATCCTCTTATGATAGTCTTGGTGGCTCAATCCCTATTAATGCTGCTACTCTTCCTAATGTTGATCTTCCTATTGATCCTCTCATGCCTGATTTGGAAGATACTGCTGATCTTCAGGTTACTAGAATCTTTAATGGTGCATATAATGATGAAGTTGAAAGTGCAGTGGCTAATTTTAACAACTTGGATCTCACCACAGTTGTCAGTCCTATTCCCACAACCAGGATTCATAAGGATCATCATAAAGAGCAAATCATATGGGACCCACTCTCAGCACCCCAAACTAGAAGAATGACCAAGACTTCTCAAGAACATGCTACGGTCAGTTACATCAAAAAGCAGAGGAGAACCAACCACAAGGATTATCAGAACTGCTTATTTGCCTGTTTTTTCTCACAAATAGAACCCAAGAAGGTGATATAAGCTTTGACAAATCCAATCTGGATAGAGGCAATGCAAGATGAGTTGCTACAGTTTAGCTTGCAAAAGGTTTGGAGATTGGTTGATTTACCCAAAGGCAAGCATGCCATTGGAACAAAATGGGTCTATAGAAACAAGAAAGATAAAAGAGGTATAGTAGTTAGAAACAAGGCAAGACTGGTTGTACAAGGTCACACCCAAGAAGAAGGAATTGATTATGATGAGGTTTTTGCTCATGTTGCTAGGATTGAAGCAATCAGGTTATTTTTGGCCTATGCACCATTTATGGGGTTTATTGTGTACCAGATGGATGTGAAGAGTGCCTTTCTATATGGAAAAATAGAAGAGGAGGTATATGTGTGCCAACCTCCTAGTTTTGAAGATCCACAGTTCCCTAACAAGGTTTACAAGGTAGAAAAGGCCTTATATGGTCTCCATCAAGCTCATAGAGCCAGGTATAAGACTTTGTCTACCTACTTATTAGAAAATGGATTTAGAAGAGGGATCATAGATAAGACTTTGTTTATCAAGAAGGGCAAAGGTGATATCCTGTTAGTGCAGGTGTATGTAGATGACATAATCTTTAGGTCTACTAAGAAGTCTTTATGCAAAGAGTTTGAAGGTTTGATGCACAAGAAGTTCCAGATGAGTTCTATAGGGGAGCTCACTTTCTTCTTAGGTTTTAAGTCATGCAGAGAGATGATGGAATCTTCATCAGCCAAGATAAGTATGTGGCTGATATATTGAAGAAATTTGATTTCTCTTTAGTGAAGACAGCAAGCACTCCAATAGAGACTAACAAGGCATTGCTCAAGGATGAAGAAGCAGAG
This sequence comes from Tanacetum coccineum, assembly GCA_026074375.1. NCBI lineage: Eukaryota > Viridiplantae > Streptophyta > Magnoliopsida > Asterales > Asteraceae > Tanacetum > Tanacetum coccineum. Next base: position 55,145 of record BQNB010020696.1, on the reverse strand, counting down.
GATGTGGATGTTTACTTATACAGATCAATGATTAGATCATTGATGTACTTAACAGCTTCTAGGCCTGATATAATGTTTGCTATTTATGCTTGTGCTAGGTTCCAAGTTACACCTAAAGTCTCACATCTTCATGCTATGAATAAGATCTTTAGATACTTAAAAGGTCAACCTAAATTGGGCCTTTAGTATCCTAGGGATTCACCATTTGACTTGGAAGCTTTTTTAGATAGTGATTATGCTGGAGCTAGTTTTGACAGGAAATCCACAATAGGAGGTTGTCAATTCCTTGGCAAAAGACTGATTTCATGGCAATGTAAAAAGCAAACAATAGTTTCTAACTCAACAACTGAAACAGAGTATGTTGCTGCTACTAATTGCTGTGGACATGTGTTATGGATCTAAAATCAGATGCTTGATTATGGATTCAATTTCATGAACACAAAGATATTCATTGATAATGAAAGCATAATTTGCATAGTGAAAAATCTAGTATATCACTAAAAAACCAAGCACATTGAAATAAGGCACCATTTCATCAGAGATTCTTATGAGAAGAGGCTCATTCAAGTAATTAAGATACATACAGATCACAATGTTGATGATCTACTCATAAAGGCATTTGATGTTAGCAGGTTTAACTTTTTGATTGCTAGCATTGGATTACTTAATCTCTGAAGATGTGTTTGTTAGATTCATGATTGATATGGTTTGGAGATGGTATTAGTGATGAATTTAGAGTTAAAACTGATAGTTGTAAGGTTAATGCTGCTAGGCAGGATTTGGTGTTGCTGGGCGAAAGTTAGTACTGCTGAGCCAAAGTTAGTACTGCTGGGTTACCGTTACTGCTGCTTGTTACCGTTGGAGATAATACTGCTGAGGGGGTTTAGTGTAAATATAACGGTTTCTTCACTAGTAGGTTTGCTATTAACTCTATAAAATCGTTCTCAAACACATAGTAACTTCAACTAATCTCTCTCATACACTCTCAATTACAAACCCTAATCACATTCATTACCGATCATCTAAATTAATCATTAATGGCTGATCTACAATTCGTTGACCAACACAACATGGTGGCCTGCTTGGAAAGAACAGATGGAAATATTGAGTTTCATCAGATAGTGGACTTTCTTACTACTTTCCCTATTCATTATGCCTTAACTGTAAGTCCTACTATCTATGCTTCTTATATTGAGCACTTTTGGCCTACTGCTAAGTCCAAAACAGTCAATGATGTAAAGCAAATTCATGCCACAGTTGATGGCAAGACAATGGTAATATCAGAATCATCAACGGGGAGTGATCTTCACTTTAATGATGAGGATGGTATTACTTGTCTATCAAATGATGAAATTTTTGTAAATCTTGCATTGATGGGGTATGAAAGAGTTTCTACTAAACTTACTTATCAAAAAGCTTTCTTTTCCCCTCAATGGAAGTACCTTATACATACCATTCTACATTGCTTGAGTTCAAAAACAACTGCTTGGAATGAATTTTCAACAAATTTAGCATCAGCAGTTATTTGTTTAGCTAAGGGTAAAAAATTTAACTTTTCTAAATTAATTTTTGATGGTATGTTAAGGAACTTGGATCCTACTTATAAGAAATTTTTAATGTATCCAAGGTTTTTACAAATGTTTTTGAATAATCAGATTGCTCTTGCAGATGCTTTTAATGATGTTTATGTTACACCTGTACATACTAAAAAGGTTTTCACTAATATGAAAAGACAAAATAAAGATTTTTCAGGGAGAGTTACTCCATTGTTTGCATCTATGTTGGTACCACAAGTAGTTGAGGGTGAAGGTTCAAGACAACCCTTTGAACCCCAACCACCATTTTCAACTGCTCCACTCTCATGAAGAACAAGTTACTACTGTTACATCACAACCCAAAAGACTCACACACCTAGGCGAGCCAAAAGAGGTCGGGACATTGAGATTCCTCAGTCTAGTGGTCCCCCTAAGAAGGTTGGTGATGAGGCTATCTATATAGGAGAGGAGTGGTTAGGGCTGCCACTACTGCTACTAGCTTAGAGGCAGAGCAGGAAAGTGGTAACATCTATAAGACCCGATCTACGACAACACTTAATGAACTATCTCTTTAGGGAACTGGTTCAGGTAGTTGACCCAGGTGCCATGATACCACATTGGGGGATGAAGATGCTCAGACTAGGTTTGAGACCGCATCTAAACAGTCCCATGACCCACCTCTCTTAGAAGTTAACACATCTAGAAGTGGGGAGGACAGTATGGAACATCAAGATGATTTGATGGATTCTGTACCACCAACACCCTATGATTCACCTCTTTTAGGAGGTTACACACCTGGAAGTGATGAGGGTAGACCTAACATAAATGAATTGATGGCTATTTGTACAAAATTGTCAAATAGGGTTCTTGCCTTGGAACAATCAAAGACTGCTCAAGATTTGGTGATCAAAAAGTTAAAAAAGAAAGTCAAAAGATTAGAAAAGAAGCAATGGGCAAGAACTCCAGACATGAAACTCTTCAAGATTGATACATCTAGGAGAAAGAGTTTGGATAAGGAGAATGTATCCAAATAGGAGAGGAATTTAAAGACAAGGTCAATGTTTAAAGAAGGTAATTTTGATGATGACTTTGATGATGCTGATGATATACTGAATGAAGAAATGGAGAATGTTGAAGGAGATACAGTTAATGCTAGTGGTGCAGTTAACACTGCTACTACTGGAGTTAGTGCTGCTAGTGCATCAGTTACTACTGCTGGTGTATCTATAAGTACCGCTGAACCAAGAACACCTCCAACAACTACTAAAACTACATTTAAAGATGAGGATCTTACCATTTCTCAAACACTTGTAAAGATGAGAAGTGAGAAGGCTAAATAAAAAGGAGTTGCTTTCAAAGATGTGGAAGAATCTGCTAGATCAACAAGAATTCTTCCAACTATTGATCTAAAAGATAAAGGCAAAGGCATTATGCAAGAGCCTGAAAAGCCTCCAAAGAACCCAAGAAAGGCTCAGATTTAGATGGATGCAGGCTGGCTATGAGGTTACAAGAAGAAGAAAAGGCTGAACTAAAAAGAATGCAAAGAGAAAGAACTGCACAAGAAGAAGCATCTAATGCTGCTTTGATTGTAGAATTTAATGATGTTCAAGCAAGAATGGATGCAGATGCTCTATTAGCTGTAAGACTTCAAGAAGAAGAAAGAGAGCAGTTTTCTATTGATGAGAAAGCTAGATTTTTAGTGGAGACAATTGCTAAAAGGAAGAGGTTCTTTGCAGCACAATGGGCTAATCAAATCAGAAACAAAACACCTACTAAAACTCAATTAAGAAACAGGATGATTACCTTCCTGAAAAACATAGGTAGGTTCACTTACAATCAACAAAAGAATAAGAGTTTAGAAGAAATTCAGAAGCTGTATGAAAAAGAGCAGAAGTGGATTAATGACTTTGTTCCTATGGATTCTTAGATGGTTAAAGACAGTGGAAAGAAGGATGATGACAGTCAAAAGCAAGTAGAAAGCAGTAAGAAGAGACCAAGAGCAAAACATGATGAAGAGAGTGTCAAGAAACAAAAACTAAAGGATGATGCTGAGAAAGAGGAACTTAGAGCTTGTATGGATATAATTCCATGTGATGATATTGCTGTCAATGTTGAATCTTTGGCAACAAAATACCTAATAATTGACTGGAAGACACACATTATTACAGAAAACATGATGTATTATCAGATCATCAGAGTTGATGGAAATTCTAAGAATTACAAGATATTCAGTGAAATGCTTGATGATTTTGACAGACAAGATGTGGTAGATCTATACAGTTTGGTAAAGGAAAGGTATGAGATAATAAGCCTAGAAAGTTATGATAGATTACTTTGGGGAGATCTCATTACTTTGTTTGAATCAAGTGAGGAAGATGAACTATGGAAGGGTCAACAGGACTACAAATTGATAAGTTGGAGGTTATTTGATTCATGTGGAGTTCATGTATTGTTGATGGATACTGGAGTTGCTATTCACATGATGGTAGAAAAGAAATATCCTCTTACATAAGAAATGTTTTCAAGGATGTTAATTAGAAGACTAGAAGTTGATCATGAAAGTACTATGGCATTAGAGCTTATCAGATTCATCAAGGCGTATCTAGAAGAGTAAAGAAGTGTTTGGATACATCCTCCTAGTGATCAAGATGTAGGTCATGAAGAAACTTGATGATTAACAAGATGAATATCAAGTTTAGCGGAGGATTGTTAGGAATTAGAGGCTTCTACAACTTAATGCTGCTAGTTCAAGTTTGTGCTGCCGCTAAAGATTAGAGAAAACAGTCTAAGTCATTAGTACTGTTAATGTAATAGTTAGTACTATCAGTACAAAGTGTTAGTACTGTCAGTTTATTAGTATTGTTAGTATAAATAGTTAGTACTGCTAATGTGATATACATGAGATATATTAGGAATAGATATGCATTGATTAGTAGATGCATTTTGTAAGCCCATTAGGGTTTCTTGGTGTATAAAAGAAACCCTATGGCATAGTTAGAGATATAGCTAGAATTCGAATCTCATAGTTAGTTGTTTTATAGCTTCAAGGTTATCTTATAACTCTATCACTATTCAGGGTGATTGTTTTATATTGAAGCTGAAAGTTTAGTAAAATCTTGTTTACTGTTTTATTATTCTTCTTAGTATTGCAAACTAGATTCCACATAGTTTGTGATATTCTCAATCTTATTTTCTATTATAGTTGTCTTGGATCTATCCAACACAACTAAGCTTTAACAAGCTAAATAAGATCTGTTCAGAAGGGATCAATAGATTCCAAAATAGTCAAAGCTAAAGGAGAAAGGATATCTCTAGCTTTAAAGGCTAAAAAGAAATCTAGTGATGAGGAGTGTTCGACTTCTAGAAGTGAAGACGAAGAGTACGCGCCATGGCGGTAAGAGACTTCAAGAAGTTCTTCAAAAAAGAGGAAGATTTGTTAGACAACTAAGGAACGATAAAAAGAGCTGAGACAACAAAAACGGCAAGAGTGAAAGGAAGTGTTTTAGATGCGGAGATCCAAATCATCTTATTAGAGAATGTCCAAAGCCACTGAGAGACAAGAACCAAAGAGCATTCGTTGGAGGTTCTTGGAGCGATAACGGTGAAGAAGAAGATGAAATGATCAAAGACGAAACATGTCTCGTAGCTTAAGCACCAAATGAGGTATGTTCTGATTTATCTTACTTTAGTGATGAAAACTCATCAATATATGATTTAGCTCTAGATAATGAATATGATAAACTATGCAAAATGAGCTTAAAGATAATCACTAAAAACAAAAGATTAAAAGTCACTCGAAATAGCTTAGAAAATGAACTTAGATAACTAAAAGATAAATTGTCCACACTTGAGAAAAACAAAGGAGTTAATCTCGAATGCATAAAATGTCAATTACTTAAGATTGAAAATGAAAAGCTTAAAGAAGAAGCTCTTAAACTAACAAAGTTTGAAAAGAGCACACATTGCTTAAATGAAATGTTAAGTAATCAAAAACCCTCCGGTGATAAATTAGGTTTAGGGTTTAATTCATTTGAAGCATTATCTAGTGGAACTAAAGAAATAAAATTTGTGAAAGCTCCGAAAAAGACATCCTCTGATGGAGGTCCCATAAATATGGGTGACCCCCATAGTGAACGGGCGGCCCCCAAAATAATTATGGGACCACCAGCAGCTACGCCTGGATTTGAGAAAAGTGTGTCTTTTCAAAAATCTATTTTTGGGTCCTAGACTAAAACACATAATAGTAAACAACGTCAAAGTTCCCGTTGCCAATGATAATGTAGTTAAATAATTTTACAAACCATTGTCAAAACCTGGGGTTGGATTTTCAAAACCAAACTTTAGATCAAAAACTCCACCACCTAGAAGAGTCAATACTAATTATTCTCGTGCCAAAACACCGCAACCAAAAAGGAACGTTGGTTGACAAAACCAACCTCGTGGCTTTCCCGTAACTTGGAACAACTTCCCACGTCAAGGTTACATGCCATGGGAAATGTGTCTTCCATTTCTACATCCCAACCAATTGCATCAAATGCAAGGGATGTTTAGTACTAACAACTTTGGACCCATGAGATATTAGGGACCAAATGTTTATGTTGTTGTCTTATATAAATAGATATGCCTTGGAGTCAACTTGGAACCCGACGAATGGATTAAAGATAGCAGATGCTCTAAACATATGATGGGTAACCGAAAGCTCTTCTCCTCCTACAAGGCATACAATGGAGGTAATGTCATTTTTGGTAGTAATCTTCACGGTAACATCATTAGCAAAGGTACAATTTCTAATGACTCTCTTAATATAGATAATGTAGAACATGTTGATAACTTACGATTTAACTTGCTAAGTGTAGGAAAAATATGTGATAATAAGTGTAGAGTAACTTTCTCTGAACATGATAGTGAAATCACTAAGGACGGTAAAGTCATAGGTAGAGGTATTAGAAAGAAAGGCTTATATGTAATGAAATTAGGAAATAAGCCAAATGACAAAATTTGTCTTGCAACGATTGATGAAAATTCCACATTGTGGCATAGGAGATTAGGTCAAGCTAATATGCGTCTCATTCAATCATTAGCATCTAAGGAACTAGTTAGAAACTTACCTAAGCTTAAGTTTGATCAATATTTTTGTGATGCTTGCAAAATTCGAAAACAAGCTCACGCTAGTCACAAAGCTAAGAATTTAGTCTTAACGACTAGATGCTTAGAACTCATCCACATGGATATTTTCGGTCCATCTGCCGTACGGAGTTATAGAGGAAACCGCTACACCTTAGCCATAGTAGATAACTACTCTAGGTATACTTGAAATAGATTTTCTTAAGGATAAAACCAAAGCCTTCGATCAATTTGAAATATTTACTAAGAAAATCCAAAACCAATTAGGATGTACAATAGTGTCAAACACACACACACAACACAAGGTAGAGAATTTGATAATGATGCAATTAGGAGAGTTTTGTAATGCCAATGGTATTACACATAACTTCTCGGCTCCACGCACTCCTCAATCAAATGGCGTGATTGAAAGAAAAAATAGGACACTTCAAGAAATGAGTAGGACTATGTTGAATGAGCAATCATTACCACAAAAGTTTTGGTGTAAGGCCGCAGATACTTCAGCATATATACTTAACCGAATCCTAATTAGAGCCATTTTAGAAAAAACACCTTATGAACTCTTCAGAGGAAGGAAACCTACTCTTGACTATTTTAGAGTGTTTGGAAGCAAGTGCTTCATTTTAAACACCAAAAACTACCTTACCAAGTTTGACCCAAAGTCATACGAAGGTGTCTTTTTAGGTCACTCACAAAATAGTAAAGCCTATATCATCCTAAATAAACACACTAGAAAAATCAAAGAATCACTCAACGTGACATTCGAGGAAACTCCTCTCCAATCTAAGACATCACCCTTGGTGAATGATTACTTACATGAAGAAGAAGCAATTAAGGTTACCGAAAAGAAAAACTTAGAAAAAGACATTGAGGATGAAACTTTAGAGATTGACGAAATAGTCAAGCATAAGGAATGTTTTTACACGCTGTTAAGTTTAAAGAACCAACCATTAGAATTTGACATAGGAAAACCTTCACCAAGAAACCTTAGGTTCACTAAAAACAAAGATTAAAAGCCACTCGAAATAGCTTAGAAAATGAACTTAGAGAACTAAAAGATAAATTATCCACACTTAAGAAAAACAAAGGAGTTGATCTCGAATGCATAAAATGTCAATTACTTAAGATTGAAAATGAAAAGCATAAAGAAGAAGCTCTTAAACTAACAAAGTTTGAAAAGAGCACACATTGCTTAAATGAAATGTTAAGTAATCAAAAACCCTCCGATGATAAATTAGGTTTAGGGTTTAATTCATTTGAAGCATCATCTAGTGGAACTAAAGAAATAAAATTTGTGAAAGCTTCAAAAAAGACGTCCTTTGATGGAGGTCCCATAAATATGGGTGTCCCCCATAGTGAACAGGCGGCCCCAAAAATAATTATGGGACCACCAGCAGCTACGCTTGGATTTGAGAAAAATGTGTCTTTTCAAAAATCTATTTTGGGTCCTAGACTAAAACACATAATAGTAAACAACGTCAAAGTTCTCGTTGCCAATGATAATGTAGTTAAATAATTTTATAAACCATTGTCAAAACCTGGGGTTGGATTTTCAAAACCAAACTTTAGATCAAAAACTCCACCACCTAGAAGAGTCAATACTAATTATTCTCGTGCCAAAACACCGCAACCAAAAAGGAACGTTGGTTGACAAAACCAGCCTCATGGCTTTCCCGTAACTTGGAACAACTTCCTACGTCAAGGTTACATGCCATGGGAAATGTGTCTTCCATTTCCACATCCTAACCAATTGCATCAAATGCAAGGGATGTTTAGTACTAACAACTTTGGGCCCATGAGATATTAGGGACCAAATGTTTACGTTGTTGTCTTATATAAATAGATATGCCTTGGAGTCGACTTGGAACCCGACGAATGGATTAAAGATAGCGGATGCTCTAAACATATGACGGGTAACCGAAAGCTCTTCTCCACCTATAAGGCATACAATGGAGGTAATGTCATTTTTGGTAGTAATCTTCGCGGTAACATCAGTAGCAAAGGTACAATTTCTAATGACTCTCTTAATATAGATAATGTAGAACATGTTAATAACTTAGGATTTAACTTGCTAAGTGTAGGATATGGTATCCTAAGGGGACCGGCATAGAAACCGTGGTATATGCCGACTCTGATCATGCAGGAGATTATGTGGACTGAAAGAGCACTAGCGGTATTTATACGTTCGTGGGATGTTGTATGACATCTTGGTTCTCAAAGAAACAAACCGCTCTTGCTATATCCACTACCGAAGCCGAATACGTAAGAGCCGGAATGGCATGTCAACAAGCACTATGGATGAAACAAGCTCTCATCGACTACGACGTACGACTCGATGACATTCCGATTATGTACGACAACAAAGGCGCGATTGACCTTGGAAAAAACCCGATGCAACATTCTCGTACTAAACACATCAAAATATGCCCCCACTTTCTTCGTAATAATGTCCAGAAAGGACATATCTCAATCGAAAAAGTGTCATCCGTCGACAACATCGCCGACATCCTTACTAAACCCCTTAAATATGAGTCGTTTAACTATCTACATCTTGGTTTAGGAATGATGAAACACATTCCATAAATCTTATGAGTCTGCTTCTCTTTCTTCTAGTTTCGATTCTAGTTTGTGTTCCATTCCGTGTCATGACAACTTAATTACTTCATCCGAAGTACTTTAAACATTTTTAATTCGCGAAATGCAAATTAAAATGTCACTCCTCGTTGTAAATTTTTTGTCAAAACTAAGTCAAAAACCCTTTGCTGAGGGCAGCCCCCATACCCTTGGCGGCCCCCAATGTATTTGGGACCGCCAAACATTAAAGGACCGCCAACAGCAGATACCTTATTTCACACATAGTTAAAATTTTCAAAACACAAAAACAAACAACCCCCTTCTTCTCTGCAGCGACAAAAATGACCAAGAACAACCTAAAACTTAAAATCAACCATTAAAACACTAATTGAAGATCAGATCAACACTTATAATCATTCACAACATCATAAAGATCATCAATTATAAGTCATTTCATCTATTTTCTTCCAATTTAAGTCTAGGGTTCATGATGAACATTAAAATTGAAATTGGGGATTTTTCACTGTTCTCTCATTTTTGTACAATTAGAACTAGTAGGAGACAATGTATAACTAATATGCTTCCCATAGACATAGGATTCGCATATACTAGTGAGTTTGTTGAAAAATCGATTTGGAACCAAAACCCTAATTTTATTTTCAAATCACTCACGTTAGGAACATAATAAAATTGTTGTTATGCATTGGTAATACAACTTAAAAATGTTTTCAAACACATGCATAATGATCTCATGAACAAATATTCAAGATACATAATTCATATGTATTTTTTGACTTGCTTGGATGAGCAAAATCAAATGAAGGAGCGTTTGGGTTAACTTCTAGGATTTTATTTGTAGGTCAAGTTAATCATTACTCCACATTTGTCTCATTTAGACACACACTAGACATCTCTTTAAATGAAGGAACCTCACTAAAATTATCATTTTTGATTCTAGGTGAAATGACTTTGGAAGATGAACTACGGTAGACAAAATCATACGTTCCAACAATCTCAAATGAAAACTATATTCCTAACATCTTAAAACACATCATACGAAACCTAGAATGTAGGTCAATTCATGAAGGTCGTCCTATGTCTCCTGAATCCACAAAATATGATAATATTCAAACCCTTTTTTAAATTATCAACCTTTTGAAAATATATGAACTCCACGAAAGGATTTGTCCAAGATTTCTACTTGAGTTCTACTCCTCAATAGAAATCACCAGAGACGATAATCAAAATATCTTTTTAACATTCTGGGGATTAAACAGAACATTTAAATTCTCACTCGAGTTATTTGCCTTAATTCTATCCATCCCATGTAAAGGAGAGTGTTCTTACTCTGAAGAATCATCTCTCGATTCTTTGAGAATTAATCAAGAGTCAAACACACCTTATCAAACACACATTGCAACACCAAAAGAAATTATTCAATCAATCACAACAACTAGACAAACCATTTTTCTAAACAAAATTCTCAAAGAATAACTTTGTCATGACATGAGATCTTGGAATGAAATCATTCAAGATAATGCCTTTGGCACTCAAAATGACTCAAATTTTCTTCCTGCATCATCATGTCACATGATGCATTGCATTCTAACAAGTACTCCTATCAATTTTTCCTATTTTCTAACCAAACGAGTTGGAAAGATTAAAATCAACCAAACTCTCCAATGCTATATGGAATGATTCTAAATCGTCTCTATGATCACCTCATCAAAATTAATCCACATCTATAAAAATCAAAATACATCTCATACTGGCCGTCCATGAAACCTTGGGTTCATCCTACTCATCTTCAAGCAATTATCCACATTTCCTCTGAAGAAGCTTCAAGTAATGATTCGAATACTGTTGTGATATTTCTTAAGTATTATTGCTAGATTTTCGTGTTGTTACTACTACATAATACTTCTTTAACCTCTATAACGGTTACTCTAGTTCGTGTTACTTATATTAGTCATTATTCATACTTGCTAGGTGATATTTTATGGACCCTTATGTCATCTGTATGCTTCTACTTGGAACCATTGCATGCTTTTTATTCCCATTAGCTAGATTATGTGATTCTTAAAGAAATAGAAATGCCAAAATCACCCTTCTAACCTCCTTAGGTTATTCTGAAAAACGGTTAACATTTGGAAATTTCGTACTCCTCCAGAGAACATCCCCCTAAAATGAAGGGCGGCCACCTAATATATATGGGACCGCTGGATGTTTATGGGACCGCCATCAGGGGAACCACAAAATTTTCTGTCTCCTCTTTTTTTGCAACTTTGACCCTATTCCCCCTAGGTCCAGATATCCTTTCCTTTCTAAATTAAACACTCCGTAGAATCTTCATTCTCCAAAACCATGCCTTTCCCAAAACTCCTCTATATATGAAACATTATTCTTTTTCACCTCAATCACCTCTTCCCTTCTAAAATTCTTCACTTCTCCTCAAGATCTCAATGTCATCTTCTAGCAAATTCTCTCATGATCTCATAAGAAAACACCAAAGGGCCATCCTTGAACCTTGGAGACAAAGTCACAATCTTCCACCATCACCACCATCTCCTCTACCAAATTAGACTCCACCTACCTCTCTTATAACAACAAACTCTCTATCATCTCCTTCACCTCCTCAAAATCCAACTCAAAACCAAATAGCACATGAACTTCTTCACTTATCTAATCTCCTTGAGATTAATCTACAACAAGAAATTGAAGCCACCAATCCCTTACCTCCTACTTCACTATGTATCCCTCCACCTACTTTAGATCAAGTAAACTTTCACTCGGGATTATGTCATTATTGCTTGCTAACCCGAGAGCTATTTGATATATTGAGAGATGATCTTAATCGTATCAAATCTATCATCATTGGTCCTTCCACTTTATTCCCATCTGCTATAACAACTTCTTTACCATAATTGACCTATTTTGGATGCTTAACTCACCCCAAATAATGAACCTCCCATCTTTTGTTCATGGCGTCTCCTAGACTTCAAGAATCTACTAGTCTAAGCTCTTTGCCTTAATATGCTTTTACGTTGTCCTGTAATGATCATACCACTACGGTATTGATCAATTATGTGTTGAATGAAATTATCTTATGATTAAATTGCATGTATTGCTATGGTATTATGTTTAAAGATATTTGTCTTGCACTTGTACCTCTAACCTTGTTTTGTAGCAAACAATTTTCGTAAGATCGATCCCTTGGTGCCCCAAACGAGGGGGAGCATACATCAACGGGGAGTCTTGATATCGTCGATTTCTTTCTCACTTCTACAATTCGATGATCTCAACCTTTTTGGATTCGACAAAAAGGGGGAGAAATGGAACAAAACTCATTAATAATTTGAAACCTTTAATTTTATACAAAATGAGTTTATAATGTCATCATCAAAAAGGGGGAGATTGTTAATACAAATAATATCTAAAAACGTTATTTATATTTTTTGACCTCTCATTGTTTTGATAATAACAAAATGTAAAAACGTTTATGATAAAAATAAGCGTTCACAAATTATTAAGTGTAAAATTCCATTTCTAAGATTAGTGATCACTTAAGCTATGGACAAACAAAATCATTAAGCAAGATTAGTGATCAAGAAAATATTTTTCTCTTAAATCTCACTTTTATTCTACAAAAGTATTTTCACAAAAAATACATATACAAAATATTTTCTAATTAAAAGAAAATTTTTATTTAAAAACTTAAATTTGAATTTCAAATTTCCCCCTAGAATGGAAGGTTCCATAGCAGATACAACCTTCCCCACAAAAAGACAAAAACAGGAGCGTAGTCTACTGGGCGGCCCCCTTATAGGCCTGGCGACCCCTAGATATATCTGGGACCGCCGGGACCGCCCTCAGTGACCGTTGGAATCTCCTGGCTATAAATACTGCACTATTGCTAGCAGAAAAACTGACCTCTTTGTATGAATTTTCTTACACTTCTTTCTCTCTCTAAAAACCTTCTTTCTCTCACTAAATATCTTGATCACTAACATCTCTTGATCTTGTTTCAAGTGATCTAATCTTATCTTCCTCATCTCATCTCTCATCTCTATCAAGTGCAAGAGAAGAACACTCGTATTCGCCAAGAAACGAAGTGTTTTTAGTGATATCTCATCTCTTCTTCTAAGTACCAAATCTCTATTGTATTTATCTTGTGTATTTGTGTAATTTAGATTGTGTGTAAATCCGATTGTGTAGATCTTGTGATTGTGTATATCTTGTGAAGTGGTAGATTGGTTCTAGCTAAGATTAGGACTCGACATTTAGCTTAGTATCGGAAAATAACGTACGAGATGTGTAAACGGTTTTCTCCGCCTAAAGGGAGCTTGTTGACATAGTGAAATCTCGAGTAGGATACTCGGGGAGTGGAGTAGGGCGAATAGGTGCTTCGTAGCCGAACCACTATAAAATCTTAGCCTCTTGGTTTGATTGTTCTTCTTCTTATCTCTTCATTATTATTATCATTGTTATTTAGTCTTAGCTTAGATTGTTATATTATTGGTTCATATTGTTGATTGTTTAAACATACAACTTGAGTCTAAATCTTTTGAAAGAAAACTTTTAAAACGTAAAACGAACTTGTAAACTATTTAACCCTCCCTTTTAGTTTCCACACATTATATTTTCTGAATAAAATCCTTAGAGGAAAGTAGGAATAAGGAAGAGAAAAGTAGTTGTTTACACAATTAGCATTTATGAGTAGTGTTAGCATCTAATCTTATATTGAACTGTGATTTTGTTTTAAGCTTAGTTTGGGGATTGTGAAAATCAAGGATGACGAACTCCCGTTCTTGGTTTTTATCTATTATAAAATAAGTGGTTAAAACGGGGGAGCTTTAGAAACAAATAATTTTAAACTCTTTTAATGAACCTTTTATGTTCTTGTTTGATGTGAGGGGTTATTAAGTTAACGGGGGTGAAATTATTTCTTTTCAGACATGTATTATAAACATTGCGTGTGAGACCAGCAATAGCTTAAGTCTGGGGGAGTTTGATGTGTGCTTAAACACACATCAGTCAACATAAAGTTGGTGAGCTCGTATGTTTGATAACAACCTAGTTGTTGTGCCATAGTTTCAAAAGGTGGACAAATACACAATATGACAGTGAATACATGCAATAGATAAGATACCAACGTAGCAACGCATGCTATTGAAGGTCCATAGATACATACAAACATAGATACCAACACTCCTAAAGATCCAAGCTTCCAAGTTAACACGCACCTAAAGCCTACGAGCTGGAGCTAAACATAGGGCGGAAGATCACAAGTTCACAAGATCACAAGATCACAAGAGCACAAGATACCTCACAATACCACATATGATCCACATACAAGTTCTACCAATCTCAAGTCATTAACATAACTGTCATAGGCACATAGCATTGTCCAAAAAGATTAAAGTTTCGCAAAGTAAAAAAACAAGTTCAAAAAAAGATTTGAGTATCATTTTCCTCCAACGGAAAAAGAGTAAAAAATGGGGCACGAGAACTCACCTTAAGCAAAAGGTGATAGGCAGCAAAGATCTAGATCAAACAGGCAAGTGCAACGACGTCCGGACACGACCTAGTCCAGTTAATGTTCAATTTTAGATATACGCTCCAAAAGTGTTTTCAAGGTCGATGCATAGAGGTCATATGCATTGTACGGTTACCCTTAACGTTATTAGTGGTGTGATGGTTGACGACTTAGTTTCAAAGATAACATGTTTTAGTTCGTACCTTAGTATAATATACATATACTATTTAAGTATCAATAGTTAAGTAATATAAGAAGACTCAAATAATAGGTATTTAGGAATATACTTCGGTAAGTCCATTCGGTAACCTTAGTTACTTTAATTACTTGTATAGTTGATAGGAAATGAAGCGTTTACCCATACTAAACGACTTGGAGAAGTTTCATATTTTATAATTATAAAAAATATTTTTCGTCTTTTAGTCGACTTATTAAAATAATAATATTTTATTATTTGTCGTGAAAATAAATTTTGAGTAAAAATCAAAGTATAGGATTTTTACAAAAAATCGGCATGACCCGTTCGTTTATACAACGTTTTCCAAGGTTTCAAACCTCAATTTCAAACACTTTTTCCCAATTTCACCATTTTCTGACAAAACGCCAAAAATCCATATTTCAGAACGTTTACCAAAACACGTTTCCTCAAATGAATAATTCTCATATATGTAATTATATAAGTATGTTTCACTTTCAAATGTCCTTTCTAATCACGTAAATCGACTAGTTTTCGCTTATTGGGCCTTACGGCCCAAAACGTTATTTTCAAGTTTTAAGATCCGATTTAGGTCCAATATCATATATATTATCAAATATAAGTCCGAGAATTAAACCAAAATGCAAGCCAAGACTCAAGGACCAAGACCAAGCCATGGTTTGGCTTGTCTTATTGGGCCGTGGCCTTATTAAGACAAAAATAAGATATCCGTAGCTTATTTTTAAACCGTTAAGCTTCGTTAGGCCTTAAGTATCATACTAGGCTATAACCAAAAGCCACAAAATAAGCTGGACCACAAAAAGCCCACAATAAGCCATGGATTAGTGGGCTTTTAGGCCATGGGTTACAACAAGCCCAAAAATAAGTCCATTAAGCTTTAAATAAGCTAATAAGCTCCTTAGTTCATTTAGATACCAAAATAAGTTATCAAATAAGCTCACAAAATAAGATACCATAAGTAAATAACAAAAACCATGATTCCTTAAACCCTTATTCCATTCGAAACTCATAAGTATAAAATAAGCCGAATATTGCTTATTTTTAAGCTAGGAAATAATTAAGCTACTTAGCATACAAATGTTTTTTAACCATCACAACCACAACATAAAAATGACAAACCTTGTTCGCTTTTGTTTCCTAGTTCAAACCCCAAATGCACCCTTAATGGGTTTCCGTAAATTTTCCGTGTTAAATTTTTATAAAACACATCGTACAACTAGCTTCTACGCATCATTAGACATTCAAAAGTACAAGTTAAATCAAAATTTAGAAGACTTACAAAGAGGATTTTGAAAGCAAGTTAGGACACGATTCGACAACCCAAACGTTGTTTAAATGTTAACCCGGATACTAGGATCAACCCACTATTCCTAAATTTTCATGTTCTTGATCAAGTTTGCAAAATTTTAAGTGTGTGTGTAGATCGGATGCAACAAGAGAGAGCAAAAGAGAGAAAATATGTTTTCAAAATCATGAACTATGTGTGATATGAATCTAGACAAAAACGTATGTACTAGGAGGTTGGACACAAGAGCTAAAAATTAGCCACCCTTGTCCCCTTGGTGGTTCAAAACCGGATGGGATCCAAGAGGGGTTCCGGGTGCTTCTTTTTGTGTCAGTTTTCCTTAAAGCTCAACGTTCTCGACTTTAAAATATTACCTGATGTTCCTTAGTAAATTTAATTACCTCAAAAATACTTTTTCATGAATCTCGATTATTTACACGACATATTTAACAGTTAAATTGCCTTAGATTAGATTTGAACATTAACGGACGTGCCAGGACTCGTTATAAGATACCTCAAGCTAAACTTGGGACAACCTCCTAGAACATGATCACATAGATAAAATCCTCTAAAAATGATTAACACAAGCACATATAACTAAGATCAACATAGATTCACCACCGTCAACACGGTAATTTCTCAAATGAAACTAACAAAAGTCAAGTAGTCAAAGGACTAAATTAGAACATATAGATCTTAGAAAAGTGCAAGGGTTACATTTTACCCCCTTAAAAAGAATTCCGTCCTCGAAATACAACTAGTGCTAGAGCTAAAAAGATGCGGGTACTTTAGTTTCGTTTGATCTTCATGTTCCCACGTGAACCGCGTTAGGCCGAAATCTAGATACAAATTTACATGAACACAAGTTTACTTCCTTTAAAAAAAAACTTTACTTACACCAAAAATATTACACAACAAAATTTTATAAAAAAAATATTATAAAATAGGCCCATGACCCCCATTGGATGCCACCCCTAAGGCCCAACCAAAATCCACCAAAAACCTGTACCAACAAATTGTTATGATGGGTTTTTGCATGTTCCAGTTGCTTATAAGCCCCATATCATCACACAGTATCATTAAGAAAAAAAAACCACTGCTCTCCCTCTCATATTCTCTCTGTCGAACAAGCAACAACCATAACACCACCATAAAATATTTTTTTACCATTCCAAATCACTACAATACACTTCTACAATCACCTACATTAATCCTACATTAACCATTATCATCATTATAAGAGAAAACACCATGCAAGAATTTTTCTAAAATCTTGATTTTATTAGTTCTTGAAGTTTTTGATTGAAGAAAAAGGGTAAGGATTGAAGATTAAGGGTAACACAAGGTTTGGTGTGCTAGAAAAATCATAAAGTTTAGTAATTAAGGGTGTGTTTGGGTTCGGCTAACACCAAGGAACAAGGAGGGATTCGTGTCGATTATTTTCTTGCTAATTACTAGGGATTGTGAGCCCTCTAAAACCCTCTTTGATATTTTTTTTATGAATAACGCATATGTTTATATTTTTATATATTTTGGAATCCACTAGAATGATGTTAATTTGGTTTTTGAGATGTTGAATAATTGTAGTTATGATAGAGGATGGAGATAGGCTAGTTAAGTGTATTTGTGAGGTTGTGGTGTGGTGAAAATAGCGTTTGGTTAAGATTTGAAACGGGTTATTTTCTGCAGAAAACTAAAGCCTACTTTTTGATGTCGTAAAAATGATAAAGTTAAAATTTTGTTTAAGATTATGGTAGAGCTTGCCAAGATGATCGTTTCCATATATGGATCGCCTTATAACTCCTAAAAACGAAGTTTTTACGGCAATTTAAATCTAGGAAAAATTTTATTAAAATTTCAGTTTTTGGGTTTAAATAGTTGCTGACAGAATTTTGAAGGGGTATTTTCGTCACTTTCTAGTCTGTTTCGGCCTTCGGCCAAAACACGAAAGTTGTTCGGATGACCGTTTTACTGCCCCGCGAGGTCGGGTGAGTCTAAAATCAAGTAAAAATGGGTCTAAAAGCTAAGGCAAAACCTGAGTTTTTCATTTTGTACAAACTGCATCAGACCTGATGCAGGGGCGTTTTCGTCCATTTCTGTCAATTTCCAGGTCTCGGCCAAAACTAAAAAGTTGTCCGGAATGTCATTTTACGTCAAGGTACTTTAGAGTCCGAGATGTAAAAATGTGTTCTAATGGGTCTTTTTTAAACGGGTCAGAATTTGCAAAAATATAATAAAAGTTAAAAACTTGTAAAAGATGGGTTGGTTGCTGAATTTTGATAAAAATTGGGAATTAGAGCGTTTTGGAGTCCGTTTGAGCTTATGAAATGTTAACGGAAATAATTGGGCGATATATATATTATTGGGTACGTTTCGGTTACATCTAAAAATAGTAAGTCTATAAATAGAAACTTTATATATGTAATTATGTATATAGTCATAAGGTAAACAAGGAAATATGGATAAGTATATATATATTATTGGCGTGTCGGGAGTTGTCGGAAACTTAACATTCTATTAATCGGTAATTCATATCTTACCATAAATGGACTTTCCAAAAATAGAAATTTTCTAAAAATAGAAACTTTCCTAAAATATAAACCTGCTAAAAATAGAAACTTTCCTAAAATAGTAACCTGCCAAAAATAGAAACTTTTCGGAAAAGCGTCGTGAATTAATACCGAGAGAAATACAATTATTATAAGCGTCTTAATTAATAAAACTTAGGGCGTTCATGTGGATTCCATAATATGTAATTATATATATATGTGTGTAGTAAATATATTTATTTACTTATGCAATTTATGCATTTTACACTCGATCTTTATTTCTTCTGATCACGGACCAATATCTTATAGGTCGTGGTTGAGGCGTATCATTATTGTTCGTTCGTCGTTGAATCTATTATCCGAAACTTGACTAAGGTGAGTTCATAGCCTCGCCTTTAAACTTTTAAATTGTATTTATAAACCCCGCGAGGGAGATACATGCTTGTTTTATAAACTGAACACAAGAAATTTTATGGTATGCTGGACCCGAATATGAGATTAATTGCATGAGTAGCTATTGCCAAAAGACCCTAACATCATGAACTGTTAATTGCCTATAATGGGTGAGCGCTAGTACAAATAAATAGATCTATTGGGTTTGACAGCCCTGTCCGGGGGTATGAATCGAATCCTTTCGAGCACCCAGTCAACGGACAATTTGTATTTAGAATTTAGGTATAAGGCAATAATACCTAGTTATGGGGCAACTGATTTACATACAAGATATGTGTTAACGTTAAGGCTCGGTGTCATGAGCTCATTGCAATAGAAACGTGATTAATGGCTTGTCCGTACAACAAGTCACTCGATGAACTAAACTTGTGTTCCTTTTTATCTCTTACAAACTCTATGGATTCACTCAACATTTTTGTTGACTTTTTAAGCATGTTTTATCTCAGGTAACCAAGGGTGATGGAGCTGTGTACGAGGAGTCTGCGCTAAAGTTTTAAAGAACTTGTATTTTGTTCCATTTTATCAAACTAATCATCCATGTTTTGGAAAACTTATGTTATGAATTTGGTAACGATCCTGTGGGGCGTATGTTTAATTACTCTGAATTTTCTTTAAATGGAACAATATTTTAAAACGCCTCTTTTCGAGTCGTTTTCTATATCCTTGTGCAATTGTACTATGAATTAACACCCAATGTTGTATGTTCCGCTGCGTTGAAAATTTTGGGGGTGTTAAAGATTGGTATCAAGAGCTACAGGTTATAGAGAACTAGGTCAAAAATTTTTTTTACCTAAACTATAACCCTTTTTATGCGCGCTAAGACTCCTCGAAGCCCTTGTGTTATTCATGATCATAGTTTTCTATTCGAGTATTTATGCACATTTTGGGTGCATTACTATTGAGTATTCATATAATAAATATTATTATATGTAATTGATATGTATATATATACCGATTGATATGCATATCCGCGAAGCATCAAAGATTGTTTATTTAAAATTGCAAAATGTAATTTTTATATGTAACAAATATTATTGTGCATATTCATATTATTTATCGACCATCATATGCATTCTTGAAGCATCGCCATGCATCCGCATATTCATATAAATTATTATTCATATAGTAATTTCTATTTATTTTTGGGCAAATGGCAGATCATCATGGCAAACCTACCCCCTAACCATAACGAGTTCGCACTAGCTGCAGAGGCTGCACCAAACAATATGAACGGTTGGATTGAAGAGGAGGAAGACCCAGAAATGGAAGAGGAGGAAGATCCGGAAATGGAAGAAGAAGAGGAGGAGATGGATGTGGATGCCGATGAAGAATGGGATGGCCCAGAGTGGATGCTTCCTTATCAGGGGGCGGACCCACTTAACCCTCCGCCACCTGCATCTGACTCCGAGTCTGAGATTGAGTTTGAGGAGGCTGAGGCTGAGGCCGAGGCTGAGGCTGCACCTATACCACCACCTCCTATTCCTGCTGATCATGAGCCTGAGGCTGAGGCTGCTACCGTTGGCACTGGAAGACTAGCACCCCTTACTAGACTCTTCGCCAACACTCAGGTTTGGACAGGATCATCATCATCTTCTGCCGCTGTTGGTCATGACCCTGAGGATCTCACTCCGAGTCACATTAGGAGTGATCTGGATGCACTTCATCGCAGGGTTCGACAGATTGAGGAGGATGACGTGCGTGCAGAGAACAACCGACTGAGGATGATGTTGGATTGCAGTGAGAACCGTACTAGAGCCACTTGGAGGGAGCTTGATCGTGCGACATGGCATTACCACAATTTGAGGGGTTGGTCTATTGAGGTTCAGAAACATCTACCACCACATCTACATTATCAAGAGGCACCATATGTTCTACCTAGTGCTCTAAGGGTTCCTGTTACTCATAACGATCCCAGGGATCCGTATGTTGCCGCACGTGATGCCGCCACTGCTCCTGCTACCGATAATGACGATCCACCTACTCATGAGGAGACTTCACCATCTGAGCCACAAGGATCTTCACCTCGTGACTCTTAGTAGCTTAGTTTCATTAGTAGCATCTTTTGTTTTGTAATCACTAAACTGAATCTTCAGTTAGTAGAATTGATGCCATTGGTTGTAACGATTTGTATCATTTTGTGAAACAATGCAACTATGTATTAACTCTTTTGGTGATGAATGATGAAAATGGCTATCTTTTGATTTACTACTTGATGTTGTGTGATTGTTGTTATTATTGGTTCGTTTGTATATGATGTGATTATGTCATTATATAAATACTCATTGAGGCTTTCTTTGTGTTGTGATAGAATCATGCCACCAAAAGCAATGAGCCAAGCTGCTATTGAGCGACTCATCACTCAGAGGGTCAATGCTGCTGTGGAGGCAGAGCGAGCAAGGCAGGTAAACGCAGGGGGACAAGGAAGCAATGCTAACGAAGCTGGGGGCCAAGGTGGGGCGCCAGCTGTTCGAGAGTGTACCTTTATTAGATTTATGAAGTATAACCCTACAGTCTTCAATGGACATGAGGGAGCTGTTGAACTACGTAGGTGGTTTGTGAAAACTGAAATGGTTTTCGGGATCAGTGAATGTGCGGAAGAGAGAAAGGTTAAATTTTCTGTTGCCACACTTCAAGGGCGTGCCTTGACATGGTGGAATTCACATGTTGCAACTAGGGGATTAGAGGCTGCTAATTAGATCGGTTGGACTGAAATGAAAAGGTTAATGACAGAAGAGTTTTGCCCTATTGAGGAAATTCAGCGAATGGAGCATGAACTATGGAATTTGAAGGTTAAGGATTTTGACATATCTACTTACACTCAGCGCTTTCATGAGCTGGTTCAACTATGTCCGGAAATGGTCCTGACCGAACGTAAGAAAATTAAAGCTTATATCCGGGGATTAACTGACAACATCAAGGGAACAGTTATTGGATCCAAACCCACAAGCCTGAATGAAGCTGTGCGCATGGCACACGCATTGATGGAGCAAAAGGCTCAGGCTCGAACGGAAAGGATTGCCGAGGGCAATAAAAGAAAATGGGAAAGTTTACAGGGTGGTAACAACGGTAATAACAGAAACAACAATAGGGACAACACCCGCCATAACCAGCAGAATAATCAGAGGCAGGGGAATGCGTAGGCAATGACCACCGCCCCTGCTGAGCAAGGTGGGTATGCTGGAAACAAACCGCTCTATAATCGTTGTAGAAAGCATCACTTTGCTTATTGCAAGGTAGTATGTAACAACTGTGGAAAGGCGGGCCACATGGCACGAGATTGCAAGGGCAAAGCTATAGCTACGGGTGCTAATGCACGATCAACCGTGATGTGTTATGATTGTGGAGAAAAGGGGCACACAAGGAACTATTGCCCAAAGAGAAAGGATCCATAAGATGAGGAAGCTCGAGGTCGTTCTTACGTGATTAAAGATACTGAGAAGCAGCAAGGACCTAATGTGGTTACGGGTACGTTTCTACTTAACAACCGTTATGCTACTGTGTTATTTGACTCAGGATCTGACAAAAGTTTCGTGAACACTAGTTTTAGTCACTTGATTGACATTAATCCGGTTAGACTAGATACTAGTTATGAGGTTGAATTGGCCGATGAAAGGGTCGCTAGTACTAATACTGTCCTAAGAGGATGTACCCTGAACTTATTAAACCACTTATTTAAAATTGACATTATGCCCATTGAGCTGGGAACTTTTGACGTAGTTATTGGGATGGATTGGTTAGTTGATCAAGACGCCGTTATCGTATGTGGCAAGAAGGTAGTGCATATACCCGTTAAGAACAAGACGTTGGTAGTTGAGGGCGACCGTGGTACGTCCCGATTGAAGATAATATCCTGCATTAAGGCCAGCAAATACATCGAAAGAGGACATCAGTTGTTCGTGGCACATGTAACCGAGAAATAACCAAAGGAGAAACGTTTGGAAGATGTATCGGTGATTCAAGATTTCCCTGAGGTGTTTCCAGACGACTTACTGGGACTCCCACCACCTCGGCAAGTGGAATTTAAAATTGAACTTGTACCAGGTACTGCACCTGTTGCGTGCGCCCCGTACCGATTGGCACCATCCGAGATGAAGGAATTGGCGGACCAATTGCAAGAGTTATCAGAAAAAGGGTTTATTCGCCCGAGCTCGTCGCCATGGGGAGCGCCGATGCTATTCGTAAAGAAAAAGGACAGAACTTTCCGAATGTGTATCGACTACCACGAGCTAAACAAGTTGACGGTCAAAAATCGTTATCCTCTCCTGAGAAACGATGATTTATTCGATCAACTTCAGGGCTTAAGTGTGTATTCGAAGATTGACTTATCATCAACTCCGTATTAGAGAGGAAGACATCCCCATTACTGCCTTCAGAACTAGATACGGTCATTATGAATTCCAAGTGATGTCGTTCGGCTTAACCAATGCGCCTGCGGTGTTCATGGACCTAATGAATCGGGTGTGCAAGCCGTACCTCCACAATTTCGTGATCGTGTTTATTGATGATATACTTATTTACTCTAAGGGCAAGGAAGAAGATGAGGAACACCTGAAGACCATTCTGGAACTACTGAAAAAGGAGCAACTATATGCAAAATTCTCAAAGTGTGATTTCTGGCTCGAATCTGTACAATTTCTCGTCATGCGATCGATAGTAAAGGCGTTCACGTTGATCCTGCAAAGATTGAGGCAATCAAGAACTGGGCTACGCCGACAACACCAACTGAGGTGAAGCAATTTCTGGGTTTGGCCGGTTATTACCGGAGATTCATCGAAGGTTTCTCTTTAATTTCCAAACCTCTTACCAAGTTAACCCAGAAGAATAAAAAGTATGAATGGGGCAAGGACGAAGAGGAAGCGTTCGAATTGCTTAAGCAGAAACTGTGTTGTGCACCTATATTGGCATTGCCCGAAGGATCAGAAGACTTCGTTGTGTATTGCGATGCATCACTTAAGGGTTTTGGAGTTGTTTTGATACAACGGGAGAAGGTCATAGCTTATGCCTTCCGGCAACTGAGAACTCACAAGGATAACTACACGACCCATGACTTAGAACTGGGGGCCGTGGTTTTTGCACTAAGATTATGGAGACATTATCTCTACGGAACAAAGTGTGTAGTTTATACGGATCATAAGAGCCTTCAATACATCCTTGATCAGAAGGAACTTAATATGAGGCAGCGCCGGTGGATCGAACTCTTGAGCGATTACGATTGCGAGATCCGTTATCATCCGGGCAAGGCGAACGTGGTGGCTGACGCTTTGAGCCGGAAGGAAAGAGAACCAATAAGGGTTAGAGCATTGGTAATGACAGTACACCCAAATCTACCTGATCAAATCCGTAACGCGCAATTAGAAGCAATGAAAAAGAAGAATGTGAAGGCAGAAAATTTAGGAAGATTAATCAAGCAGATATTTGAGGTTCGTTCCGACGGAACCAGATATTTTGACAAGCGTATTTGGCTGCCACGATATGGAGGGTTGAGAAATTTAATTATGCACGAATCCCATAAATCCAAATACTCCATTCATCCAGGATCCGACAAGATGTATCAAGACTTGAAGCAGCTTTACTGGTGGCCAAACATGAAGGCTGATATCGCCACCTATGTTAGCAAGTGCCTGACCTGTGCTAAGGTTAAAGCTGAACATCAAAAGCCATCTGGTTTACTCCAACAACCAGAAATTCCTGTCTGGAAATGGGAGCGAATAACCATGGATTTTATTGTTGGACTTCCGAGAACTCCAAGTGGGTATGACTCTATATGGGTCATTGTCGACCGATTGACCAAATCGGCACACTTTCTACCAGTAAAGACGACGGACAGTATGGAGAAGCTCACTCAGCTATACCTGAAGGAAATTGTCTGTCGACATGGAGTGCCAATATCAATCATATCAGACAGGGACAGCAAGTTTGCATCAAGATTTTGGCGGTCACTTCAAGGAGCCTTGGGAACACAACTCGACATGAGCACTGCATACCACCCGCAGACGGATGGCCAAAGCGAGAGAACAATACAGACGTTGGAAGATATGTTGCGAGCTTGCGTGATTGATTTTGGAGGTAGTTGGGATCGACATTTGCCATTAGTCGAATTCTCATATAACAATAGTTATCACGCGAGTATTAAGGCCGCTCCATTTGAAGCACTTTATGGGCGGAAATGTAGGTCACCTGTTTGTTGGAGTGAGGTTGGAGATAGCCAACTCACAGGTCCAGAAATGATACGGGAGACAACTGAGAAGATAGTGCAGATTAAAAATCGGTTGTTGACTGCTCGTAGCCGTCAGAAAAGCTACGCCGACGTGAGACGTAGACCGCCACTAGTACCCTATCTGTTGTTCCTTTGACATGGTGGAACACTCATGTTTAATCAATTGGGATTAACATGGCATATGGGATGTCTTGGACTGAACTTAAGAAATTGAGGACCAGCGCTTTCATGAGCTGGTTCAACCCTATTGAGGAAATTCAGCGAATGGAGCATGAACTATGGAATTTGAAGGTTAAGGATTTTGACATATCTGCTTACACTCAGCGCTTTCATGAGCTGGTTCAACTATGTCCGGAAATGGTCCCGACCAAACGCAAGAAAATTGAAGCTTATATCCGGGGATTAACTGACAACATCAAGGGAATAGTTATTGGATCTAAACCCACAAGCCTAAATGAAGTCGTGCGCATGGCACACGCATTGATGGAGCAAAAGGCTCAGGCTCGAACAGAAAGGATTGCCGAGGGCAATAAAAGAAAATAGGAAAGTTCACAGGGTGGTAACAACAGTAATAACAGAAACAACAATAGGGACAACACCCACCATAACCAACAGAACAATCAGAGGCAGGGGAATGCGCGGGCAATGACCACCGCCCCTACTGAGCAAGGTGGGTATGCTGGAAACAAACCGCTTTATAATTGTTGTAGAAAGCATCACTTTGGTTATTGCAAGGTAGTATGTAACAACTGTGGAGAGGCGGGCCACATGGCACGAGATTGCAAGGACAAAGCTATAGCTACGGGTGCTAATGCGCGACCAACCGTGACGTGTTATGATTGTAGAGAAAAGGGGCACACAAGGAACTATTACTCGAAGAGAAAGGATCCACAAGGTGAGGAAGCCCGAGGTCGTGCTTACGTGATTAAAGATACTGAGAAGCAGCAAGGACCTAATGTGGTTACGGGTACGTTTCTACTCAACAATCGTTATGCTACTGTGATATTTGACTCAGGATCTGACAAAAGTTTCGTGAACACTAGTTTTAGTCGCTTGATTGACATTAATCCGGTTAGACTAGATACTAGTTATGAGGTTGAATTGGCCGATGGAAGGGTCGCTAGTACTAATACTGTCCTAAGAGGATGTACCCTGAACTTATTAAACCACTTATTTAAAATTGACCTTATGCCCATTGAGCTAGGAACTTTTGACGTAGTTATTGGGATGGATTGGTTAGTTGATCAAGACGCCATTATCGTATATGGCAAGAAGGTAGTGCATATACCCGTTAAGAACAAGACGTTGGTAGTTGAGGGCGACCGTGGTATGTCCTGATTGAAGATAATATCATGTATTAAGGCCAGCAAATACATCAAAAGAGGACACCAGTTGTTCGTGTCACATGTAACCGAGAAAGAACCAAAGGAGAAACGTTTGGAAGATGTACCGGTGATTCGAGATTTCCCCGAGGTGTTTCCAGACGACTTACCGGGACTTCCACCACCTCGGCAAGTGGAATTTAAAATTGAACTTGTACCAGGTGCTGCACCTGTTGCGCGCGCCCCGTATCGATTGGCACCATCCGAGATGAAGGAATTGGCGAACCAATTACAAGAGTTATCAGAAAAAGGGTTTATTCGCCCGAGCTCGTCGCCATGGGGAGTGCCAGTGCTATTCGTAAAGAAAAAGGACGGAACTTTTTGAATGTGTATCGACTACCGCGAGCTAAACAAGTTGACGGTCAAAAATCGTTATCCTCTCCCGAGAATCGATGATTTATTCAATCAACTTCAGGGCTCAAGTGTGTATTCGAAGATTAACTTGCGAACGGGGTATCATCAACTCCGTATTAGAGAGGAATACATCCCCATTACTGCCTTCAGAACTAGATATGGTCATTATGAATTCCAAGTGATGTCGTTCGGCTTAACTAATGCGCCTACGGTGTTCATGGACCTAATGAATCGGGTGTGCAAGCCGTACCTCGACAAGTTCATGATCGTGTTTATTGATGATATACTCATTTACTCTAAGAGCAAAGATGAACATAAGGAACACTTGAAGACCATTCTGGAACTACTAAAGAAAGAGAAATTATACGCGAAATTCTCGAAGTGTGATTTTTGGCTTGAATCTGTACAATTTCTCGGTCATGTGATCGATAGTAAAGGCGTTCACGTTGACCCTGTAAAGATTGAGGCAATCAAGAACTGGGCTATGCCGACAACACCAACTGAAGTGAGGCAATTTCTAGGTTTGGCCGGTTATTACCAGAGATTCATCGAAGGTTTCTCTTTAATTTTCAAACCTCTTACCAAACCCATAAAAATAAGAAGTATGAATGGGGCAAGGACGAAGAGGAAGCGTTCGAATTGCTTAAGCAGAAATTGTGTTGTGCACCTATATTGGCATTGCCCGAAGGATCAGAAGACTTCGTTGTGTATTGCGATGCATCACTTAAGGGTTTTGGAGCTGTTTTGATGCAAAGAGAAAAGGTTATAGCTTATGCATCCCGGTAATTGAGAACTCACGAGGAGAACTACACGACCTATGACTTAGAACTGGGGGGCCATGGTTTTTGCACTAAGATTATGGAGACATTATCTCTACGGAACAAAGTGTGTAGTTTATACGGATCATAAGAGCCTTCAATACATCCTTGATCAGAAGGAACTTAATATGAGGCAGCGCCGGTGGATCGAACTCTTGAGCGATTACGATTGCGAGATCCGTTATCATCCGGGCAAGGCAAACGTGGTGGCTGACGCTTTGAGCCGAAAGGAAAAGGAACCGATAAGGGTTAGAGCATTGGTAATGACAGTTCACCCAAATCTACCTGATCAAATCCGTAACGCGCAATTAGAAGCAATGAAAAAGAAGAATGTGAAGGCAGAAAATTTAGGAAGATTAATCAAGCAGATATTTGAGGTTCGTTCCGACGGAACAAGATATTTTGACAAGCGTATTTGGCTGCCACGATATGGAGGGTTGAGAAATTTAATTATGCACGAATCCCATAAATCCAAATACTCCATTCATCCAGGATCCGACAAGATGTATCAAGACTTGAAGCAGCTTTACTGGTGGCCAAACATGAAGGCTGATATCGCCACCTATGTTAGCAAGTGCCTGACCTGTGCTAAGGTTAAAGCTGAACATCAAAAGCCATCTGGTTTACTTCAACAACCAGAAATTCCGGTCTGGAAATGGGAGCGAATAACCATGGATTTTATTGTTGGACTTCCGAGAACTCCGAGTGGGTACGACTCGATCTGGGTCATTGTTGATCGATTGACCAAATCGGCACACTTCCTACCAGTAAAGACGACAGACAGTATGGAGAAACTCACTCAGCTATACCTGAAAGAAATTGTCTGTAGGCATGGAGTGCCAATATCAATCATATCAGACAGGGACAGCAAGTTTGCATCAAGATTTTGGCGGTCACTTCAAGGAGCCTTGGGAACACAACTCGACATGAGCACTGCATACCACCCGCAGACGGATGGCCAAAGCGAGAGAACAATACAGACGTTGGAAGATATGTTGCGAGCTTGCGTGATTGATTTTGGAGGTAGTTGGGATCGACATTTGCCATTAGTCGAATTCTCATATAACAATAGTTATCACGCGAGTATTAAGGCCGCTCCATTTGAAGCACTTTATGGGCGGAAATGTAGGTCACCTGTTTGTTGGAGTGAGGTTGGAGACAGCCAACTCACAGGTCCAGAAATGATACGGGAGACAACTGAGAAGATAGTGCAGATTAAAAATCGGTTGTTGACTGCTCGTAGCCGTCAGAAAAGCTACGCCGACGTGAGACGTAGACCATTGGAATTTAACGTGGGAGATAAGGTTATGCTCAAGGTATCGCCTTGGAAGGGCGTGATTCGTTTTGGGAAGCGTGGGAAGTTAAGCCCACGATATATTGGGCCATTCAAAGTCTTGGAAAGAGTTGGTCCAGTAGCGTATAAGTTGGAGTTGCCAAGAGAACTTCAAGGGATTCACAACACCTTTCATGTCTCAAATTTGAAGAAGTGTTTATCGGATGAGAGTCTTGTCATCCCGCTTGATGAGATTCAACTCGATGACAAGTTGCATTTTATTGAAGAACCGGTGGAAATAATGGATCGTGAGGTGAAGCGACTGAAGCAAAGCCGTATACCAATAGTCAAGATTCGTTGGAACTCGCGTCGAGGGCCGGAGTATACATGGGAACGTGAGGATCAAATGAAGAGTAAATATCCTCACCTTTTCAAGCGGTCAAAGAATGGATAAGGCAAATCGAGCACCGGGACGGTGCTCCGTTATGGAGGGTAGGCTGTGACATTTCGCGTTTTCAAGGTCAATATTAAAACTCGACTTACTTTCTATTTTTACTTTTAGTAAAATTTCGAGTTTTACTTTATGATGATTTAGTAAAAATCGCCGTTTTATATAATTCGCGAGCCGTGCTTATGATCGTTATCCGTCTAAATATTCTAAGAAGTTAAAAAAAAATTATATTTTTCTCGTTGGCTCGAAAATTTTATTTTTATAATCCTCGTTTGTTCCCGCGTTGAGTCGAATCCTTGTTAAAAATTTACATAAACTTAAGTATACTTCTTTTTTTAACCTTTACTTGTACAAAATAATACAACAAAAAATTTACAAAAAAAATAAAAAAATAAAGAATTAAGCCCACAAGCCCCATTTGCCGCCCCTATGTAGCCCACACAAACACTCCATCAGATTTTTTTTATGTTCCCAGGGATTTGCAATGATAGTGTTTTGCATGTCCAACTCCCTTAAAAACCCATTCATACTCCAACACAGTTAAAACTCAAAGAAAAAAAAATAGCCTGCTCTCCCCTCTCTCTTGCTTCCTGTTGAACCAAAACAACATCAAGAATCCAGCATCTAAATTTTTCTACTACTCCTAATCACTATTATACACTCCTACAATCAACTACATTAACCCTACATTGATCTTTATCAATCCAACAAGCAAAATTACCATGCAAAAGATTTATTAAAATCTTTATTTTCCTTGTTTCTTGAAGTTTTGGGGTGAAGATTAAGTTAAGGGATTGAAGACTAGTGTCTAGGCAAGATTTTGGTTGTTTAAAAATCAAAGGATTGGTTATTGGAGTTTTTGTTGGGTTTCGGCTAAACCAAGGAACAAGGAGGGATTCGTGTCGATTATTTTCTTGCTAATTACTAGTGATTGTGAGCCCTCTAAAACCCTCTTTGATATTTTTTTTATGAATAATGCATATGTTTATATTTTTATATATTTTGGAATCCACTAGAATGATTTTAATTTGGTTTTTGGGATGTTGAATAATTGTGGTTATGATAGAGGATGGAGATAGGCTAGTTAAGTGTATTTGTGAAGTTGTGGTGTGGTGAAAATAGCGTTTGGTTAAGGTTTGAAACGGGTTATTTTCTGCAGAAAACTAAAGCCCACATTTTGATGTCGTAAAAATGATAAAGTTAAAATTTTGTTTGAGATTATGGTAGAGCTTGCCAAGACGATCGTTTCCATATATGGATCGCCTTATAACTCCTAAAAACGAAGTTTTTACGGCAATTTGAATCTAGGAAAAATTTTGCCAAAATTCAGCAACCAAACCTATCTTTTATAAGTTTTTAACTTTTATTATATTTTGCAAATTCTGACCCGTTTCAAAAACGACCCATTAGAACACATTTTTACATCTCGGACTCTAAAGTACCTTGACGTAAAACGACCTCCCGGACAACTTTTTTGTTTTGGCCGAGACCCGGAAATCGATAGAAATGGACGAAAACGCCCCTGCATCAGGTCTGATGCAGTTTGTACAAAATGAAAAACCCAGGTTTTGCCTTAGCTTTTAGACCCATTTTTACTTGATTTTAGACTCACCCGACCTCACGGGGCAGTAAAACGGCCATCCGAACAACTTTCGTGTTTTGGCCGAAGGCCGAAACAGACTAGAAAGTGATGAAAATACCCCTTCAAAATTCCCGCCCCGACCCATTTGTCTGTCTCACCTTGCTATCTTCATCACTCCCTCTCCCACTTCCACGTGCCCCTCTTTTGCTACGTGTGTCTTTTTCCCTCCCAAACCACTCTACGACTCAGTTTCATACTACATCCCTCTCCCATCCTCCTCTCTCTCATCTCACATGCAGATCTTGATCAAACCCACAAACCACTAGAAAAAAAACAGCAGCAGCGATTGATTTCTATGCCTAAAACAATTCTATTGTGTAAGTTTATTAACCCTAATTAGATTCTCAGTTTTGAGTATTCTTTTATTTTGGATTTTGATTGAATGCTTAGTATTAGAGGTTTTGTTATTAATAATTTTTGGTGAATGATCACGATTGTTGGTTTCGCTAACAAGTGGTTGAAGATTAGAGGCATGTTTCTTTAGAGATTTGTTTGTATTTTTAACTGATTGTGTTTGTAATTTTTCGGTTAAATTATATTTGTTTCTTTGATGCGGGTTTTGTTTTTTGTGATGATTAAGATTTTAGAGTGTGTATATAATGTGTTTGATAAAATGTTCCTCAGAATTTACAAGTTGTTTTGGTTTCTTAGATAAAATAGGTTTGTTCTTAAAGTGTTATCATATCACATTAATGGGTTGGTATGTATATATTTTCAAATGGGATTATACATAGAGATATAAAGCCTGGCATTTACTTGATTATCTATTTCTAATGCTTTATATTTCGGTTTCCAGCTTATATAGTAATAGGCGTTAATGGAGGTTTATTCCTGTGTATTAACAAGTGGTTAGAGTGCCACCACAAATCTGATATTACTGTCGTTGTTTTTTTCCTGCTTGCAGGTAAGGTATCCTGAAAACAAACGGTTCAACAACCATTTCAATTATGCATTCCCCTTCTTGACCCGTGATTGTGACGAACAAAGCACATTAAAGTAACACATTTAACTTTGTTTCCTTTAAAATATTGTAGGATTATGTTGCGAGAATACAACACTTTATCTATTCTTTTTAAGCAAATTTATCGTTTTTACTTTTAGTGTTTTCCCTCTGCTATACATTTTGTTCATAATATTTCTTATATCTTGCTTTATTTGTTGGATGATCAGTTTCCATGGTGTAAGTGACTGTTTTAAGGGACCACAACATTTAAGAACACCACCACCTGAAGCCGCACACATAGTGCAAAAAGCAGAGGTATTCTTTTTTGTTCCCGTGTTCAGTGTGTCAATTTCAATTAATTAGTTTTGGTAGGATATTGGAGCTATATCCTGAGACACAATTGTTTTAGAAAAAAGCCTATTTTCTTACATATACCAGTTTAAGAGGTTCATAAAACAAATTGTGTATTGGATTAAAAAATGTGGCTATATGCTTAATTGAATATAGTCAACTGTGTATTGGAGGTGAAGGAGCAACAAAAGGCTGTTGAAGAGCGGGTGAGGGTAGCAGAGGAACAACGAACTAGAGTTCTTTCAATTTATAATTTTTGTTTAACAAATAAAACATTAAGAACACTTATCGAACCAGATTTGTTCATACTTTGGTTGAACACAAATCGAATATATAGAAATATATTCGAAGAAAAACCTTTCTTTAGTAATTACATGTTATATGATGTTTTTTGCTATCCGTTTGTTGGAGTTATTTTATTTGAAACTTGGTGCTTGCAGAGAATATTCCTAGCTGGGAACCCACATGAACGTGTACAACAGCAGCAAAGATGCAGGTAAAAACAGGGAAAAACATGCGAAACGTACAGGGGTGACACTAAAAGAGGTACAAAGCTGATACAATTACTCTTTTTTTGTTGTCTTTATAAATGAACCATTCATTTATCAAAACCATGACATAGCAGGTTTTAATTGTTTTTACGTTGTATCGGCTTACCACTTGATCCCCTAATACCCGTCCCAACAGAACAAATCAAGAAGAGGTTCTTTGCAGGCAGATCGTCTAAGCAAGAAAGATTAGTAAGCATCGTTATTATCATCTAACCTTTTAATTCTTTAGTTTCTTAGGTTGTATATATATTTTGATCAAGCTATTTACACAAAAAAGGTAGACTACCATTTTTTCCCCATAAAATAATGTTCCAGTACTTTGAAACAATATTTTACTTCAAACTTTTTTAACATCAAGTTATAGCGTAGAAATTCATGTTTTATAAACTTCCCTATAAATTATGGTTTTAATGAGATTTGGATTTCAGTCCCGGGTCTGTTACTTTCTCCGTTTTTTATAGTCTCAGGGTTCGTCTTCTTGCAGGTTTAATAAATTCGAGCCTCAAGTTTTTTTCCAAAATTGAATGCAGGTGGAATGTGAAATGAACGATGCAAGCGCACGTAGGAGAGTATTTCAGCTTATGAACCGTCTTTCTTAGACACCACAATCACAAAAGATCCTGTTGAAGAAAAGGTTAGTTATTGTCGTTTTAACATATTCTTCTTTCTTTATTATCTACAAAATGAAAAAATAGAAACGGTGAGCGAGAATGATCTGGGAGAGAGGTTCAAGGCTGCTAATG